>CM025144.1:22851624-22876262 GCA_013467495.1 Gossypium gossypioides | reverse complement strand
TCAATTAGGAACGTATCATAAAAAAAATTCCTGGTCGGGTCAATAAGATCATGAAAAGCATTTCGATTTATTTATCTCTTATGTTACACAGAATGGATTTGCCTGGACCAATACACAATTTTCTTTTAGTTTTTCTGGGATCGGGTCTTATATTAGGATTTGTATTAAGCCTTTCGATTTTTTTTAATAAATGATTTGCTACAAAAAGATTTTTTTTAGTGAACGTGCCATTTTTTTTACTTTAAAAAAATATTTTTTGTTTTTGTAAAGATGAAGAAAAAAATAATCTCTCCTATTTACTTCGTCGATGAAGAATCAAATTATCACTATATTTATTCTGTTTTCTACTTCTTCTTCCAAGTGTAGGATAATCCTAAGGGGTTGCGGGTTTTTTTCTACCAATTGGAGCCCTCCCTTCACCACCCCATGGGGTTGGCCCCAAACCTAGCCTAGACGTTACGGTCGAATCAGGAGATGTTACAAAGAAGGGTTTTGATAAATCATCCTAGTTTCACAGCCCATATTCATTTATAACTATTAGAAATCGTTATATTTAAAAATCCTGTTCACATTTTCAAAAAAACATTTGTTTTTAGTAAAAATCATATTTTTAGCCAACCGTTGCAATTAAAATGTTAAATAAAAAATCTAAATCCAAAAATAAATCCAAACAGTCCGGAGAGTCCCTTAATTACAAAACTCTCAGAAATAAGCTTTAATTAAACGAAAGCCATTAATTAAAAATAGTTTAAAAACTTTTGGTCACCGTGAAACTCTGCTGCACCGATCCGCCTAACTCTGTGGATTACCTGAACAGAACAGAAAAAATTAGAAGTATGTTTTCGTAAACTCAGTGTGTAACCCAATAGAAATAGACATGCTATACATACAGAAATCACATATATAGTCAAATTCAGATTTGGACTTAAGTCTTTTACATATACAAATATCAGAATCCTACCCCCATCCTCTACACACCAACTCCGACCATCCCATCACACCATGTGGGGTTAAAAATACTCACCCATCCCTACACAACATATAGTGTCGATACGACACATAACAGATAATATGCAGTCAAGCTACTAGAAAATAGGCGAATGGTCGTCATACAGATCACTTCCTCCACATATACATAACCTGTCCCAGTCACAGATACAGAACAACAGATACAGTAACATCATGCATAGCATGCTCATATACAGATCACATATATATACTTAACAGAACAGATGTACATATCAGAATCCTACACAAGACAGACTATCAGAATATCATATTACATAGTTTAGGGTTTGGTTAGCCCTTACCGACCCTACAGTAGGCTCACAGTCGATCGGAACGAACCATGCGACCCTAGGGAAAATTTCAGAGTTATGGGTCCACATGACTGTATGGGCCCACACGTCTAGATTGACCTTGCCCATGTGGCCACATGGCCTGCGCCAAAACCCACACGTCCGTGNNNGCCACACTCATACCATCACACGATCGCACGGTTGTACATTCGTCAGACATACGGCCATGTCTCGCATACGGCCAACCACATGGTTAGGCACACGCCCGTGTGGCTTCGATAGAAAACTCTTTCGGCCTTCGCCGAAATCTAATTTTCTACATTTTGGGAACACACCTGGTTCGTTTCGATGCAAAAACAATCCCGAGCCTTTAGAAACCTAAAAATAGAACACCCAACACTGATTTAGGAATTTGATTAATGTATTCACCAACAAAAACCAATCACAAAATCGACTTACCGCCGACGACAACCTACCTTTAACACACACCACTTGCTGGGATGCAATTCTCCGCCTCACAACCTTCACCTAATCACAGAATCCGCCAATTATCACTACATTCTAACATCGCTAAACCCAAACCAGAAGTTAAAATGATGTAAAATTTACCTATCAGTCGAATAAAGAACCAGGAAATCACAATAACGACGATTGAATGAAGGATTCACAATCCGAATTAAAGGAAATAAAAGAAAGTTTACCGAAAAGAGAAAAATGTCAGAAGAGGGAAAAGAGGAAAAATTTGATGTCAGAAATTGGGAAAGAAAATAAAAATTTGAAAAATAAAGAAAAATAAAAGATATGACAACGTATCCCCTATTTTTCTCCCACTAACCCACTAACTCACAACTATCTCAGAATTTTAGCTCTACCAAAACTCTATTAGACAATCGAGCAAAAATTAACATTCACGCTCAAGCAGAGACTTGAACACAGGAACTCCAATATACTAACTCATTACCACTCAAACCAGTAGGCTCATTCTAACTTGGCTTAACAAACAATTTAATATAAGCCTACTCAATAAGAGTAAGGCTTGGATCTAAAATAACAAAGTTTTGCCAAAAGTGAGAGTTGAACCCAAAACCTCTCACCCACACCAGAACACTTAATCATTGAAGAAGATACACTTGTGTCAGATTTCACAAAAACAGAAATAAGTTACTCAGGGCATTATAACTCTACCCCCTAAAAGAAATTTCAGCCTCGAAATTTACCTAATCCGAACAGATGAGGATACTGTTGATGCATCGAGTCCTCAAGTTCCCACGTGACTTCTTCAGTGCTATGATTTCGCCACAAAACCTTAACCAACAGAATGAACTTCCTCCTTAGAACCTTAATATCTTAATCCACAATCTGAACTGGCTCCTCCTCAAAAGTCAAATCTAGTCTAACCTTGATCTCCTCAACAGAGACAACGTGAGATGGATCAGACTGGTACCGCCTCAACATCGAGACGTGAAATACATCATATATACGGTCTAACTTTGGAGGTAGCTCCAACTAATAAGCGACCGGTCAGAAGCCACCTTCAGACGATCCCAAATTAGTCTAATCTTATCTTCAGTCTCAGAGACCAACTCAGGACCCGAAACCCGACGCTCACCTAACTTAGTTCAACATAACGAAATACGACAGTTACGATCATACAAAGCCTCGTAAGGTGCCATCTAGATGCTAGACTAAAAATTGTTGTTGTAGGCAAACTCAGCTAGCGGCAGAAATTCCTCCCAACTACCTCGAAAATCAATAACACAACTCTGAAACATATCCTCCAGTATTTGAATCACCCTCTTAGATTGACCCTCGATCTGAGGATGGAACGCAGTACTGAAGTACAATCTCGAACCTAGAGCCTCATGCAATTTCTTCCAGAACCGAGAAGTGAAGTGAGGATCCCTATAATAAATTACTAAAACCAGAACCACGTGCAGTCTTACAATCTAGGAGATATAGAGCTTCGCTAGCTTTTGCAGAGAGTAGTCCGTCTGAACCGAAATAAAATGAGCGGACTTGGTTAATTGATCCATAATGACTCAAATAGAATCCTTCTTAGTGGGTGTTAAAAGTAACCCACTAACAAAGTCCATTGTCACTTGCTCTCATTTCCATAAGGGAATTTTAATTGGTTGTAGCAAATCCAAAGGCAATTGGTGCTCAGCCTTAACTTGCTGGCACGTCAGACAATAAGCAACAAAATTTGTAACCTCACGTTTCAAACCCGTCCACCAGTATAGTTTATGGAGATCTCGATACATCTTATTATCACCGGGATGCATAGCATAAGGGCTACTATATGCCTCTCTCAAAATCGACTGTCTCAGATTAGAGTCATCAGTACACAAACCTGACCTCGAAAACACAGAACCTCATCTTTATTCAGTCTAAAATCAAAAGTATTGCCACTCTCAACTTGACGAAACTTCAAAGCTAGAGACTCATCCCCTAACTGTTTATCCTGAATCTGATCAATCTAAGTCAACTTAACTTGTAACTCGACTAACAGACTCCCATTATCAAACAGACTAAAACGAACGAACATCACTCTTAAATCAGTCATCGCTCTACAACTGAGAGCATCGACCACTACATTGGCCTTACCAGGATGATACTTTATCGTACAGTCGTAATCTTTGAGCAGCTCAATCCACCGACGCTGCCCAAGATTCAACTCCTTCTTAGTAAGGAGGTACTTGAGGCTCTTGTGATCGGTGTAGATGATATACTTCTTACCATATAGATAATGCCTCTAAATTTTTAACGTAAACACCACAACATATAACTTAAGATCATACGTCGGATAGTTTCCGTCGTGTGACTTAAGCTGACGGGACGCATAAGCCACAATCTTACCATCTTGCACCAACACGCATCCCAAACTGACGTACGACGCATCACTATATACTACAAACTCCTTACCAGATTTAAGCTGTATCAGAACTGGAGCTTGAGTTAGAACAGACTAAAGCTTCTCGGAGCTCGATTGTTGCGCATTAGACCAAACAAAAGGAACACCCTTGCGCAGAAGCTTAGTCAAAGAGCTGTAATCAGATAGAACCCCTCAACAAATCGCCAATAATAACCTGCAAGACTAAAAAAACTGCGAATCTTAAAAATGTTCTTAAGCTGTTTCAAATCAAGCACAATTTCAATCTTCCTAGGATCAACTCGGATCCCTTCAGCAGAAACCACATGCCCCAGAAAAGTTACCTCTCACAACCAGAACTCACACTTACTCAACTTAGCATAGAGTTGTTTCTCTCGGAGTATCTGAAGCACTACTCTAAGATGCTCATCATACTCATCTTCAGTATTAGAGTAAGCCAGAATATCATCGATGAAGACCACGATGAACTGATCTAAATACTGCTAAAAAATCCAGTTCATCAAATCCATGAATGTAGCCGGAGCATTCGTCAAACCAAAAGGCATAATTAGGAACTCGTAGTGCCCATAATGAGTCCTAAATATTGTCTTATGAATATCAGCTTCCTTAACTCTAAGCTGATGATACCCAAAATAGATATGTATTTTTGAGAACACTGAAGCCCCTCGGAACTGATCAAACAAATCGTCGATCCTCGAAAGTGGATACTTAATCTTCACAGTCAGTTTATTCAACTGCTGGTAGTCAATGCACATCCTTATGGTACCATCCTTTTTCTTTACAAACAGAACCGGTGCCCCCCACAAAGACACACTAAGACGGATGAAACCACAATCCAGAAGCTCTTGAAGTTGAGCCTTAAGCTTCATAAGTTCTTTCGATGCCATTCGGTAGAGAATGATGGACGACGGAGCTATACCTAGTAGAAGCTCAATTCTAAACTCAACTTCTCGATTCGAAGGTAAACCCGGTAACTACTCAAGAAAGACATCTGGAAATTTCTTCACTGTTCTAATATCCCCGATAGAAGAGTCTCCAGAAATTGAAACACTGACATAGCCCAAGTACGCCTCACACCATTTTCGAACCAATTTCTCTGCCACTAGAGCGAAGATCACATTAGACAGATAATCTCGACGCTCACCGATAACTACTATTTCCTTGTCATCCACGGTCCTTAGAACAACCCTCTTAGTCGCACAGTCCAAACTAACTCGGTGCTCAACTAACCAGTCCTTACCCAGAATCAAGTTAAACTCCCCAAACGGTAGCTCCATCAAATTTGCTGAAAACACAGTCCCTTGTACTTCCAACGACACATTCCTATAAAGTCTACTTGAACAAACCACCCTAATGGACTCAGTACAGTAATTTCACTAGAAGTACACTCAATAGCAATCTCCAAGTTTTCAGAAATACTACTAGTTACATAAAAATGTGTAAAACCTATGTCTATCAGAGCAGTATAAGGAACATAAAAAATAAAGAACATACCCGTGATCACATCAGGAGCGTCTCTATCGTCTCAACGTCGAGTGGCATAAACCAATACAGGCTGCCTCGCCTCAGTCTGATTAGCACATTTTCCTGATGCTCTCTGTCCTTGACCCATACTATTACCACCCTTAGCCGGTCCATATCCCCTAGGTGGCTACTGAACTACCCTCTGAGGCTATACAGAACTAGACCCCGAAGCTTACATTTGATTAGCACACTGTGGACACTCTCTAATCTGATACTTTAAAGACACAAACCTCATACATGCCCCCAACCTCTTCCAACACTCCCCCGGATGGTGCCTACCACAACTACCACATGGCTGAATCCCAGTGGGAGCAACAGGAACCCCCACTCTAGCAGGCCCATCAGGTTTGGCCCGTTTCTTACACCTCTGAATAAAACTAGAGGGCTCTAAATCATTCTTATTCTTGCATCTCTTACGATCCCTATTCTGGCGCTCCACGCGCTTAAGATCTTCGACGATCTTCGCCTTATCCACCAAAACAACAAACTCACGCTCCCTCTGCGGAGCAATCAGTACCCTCAGATTATCCCTCAAGCCATCCAAAAAATAGACGCATTTTTTAAACTCAAATGCCACCATGCCTCGGGCGTAGTGGCTCAACCTCAGAAACTTAGCCTCATATTTGGCCACAGATCTATCACCCTATGTGAGATTCATGAACTCACGCCTACGAGCATCAACATAGCTCGCCCCCACATACTTTCCTTGGAAGACAGTCTTAAAATAATCCCGGCTCAGACAGTCCTGTTTAGTACCTTCCTCAACCGGCAACCACCACCGATATGCCTCATCGCGAAGTAAAGAGACTGCACCCTTAAGTTTCTACTCAGAAGTACAGTCGATATCGTTCATAATCCTTTCGATGGCCTCCAACCAATACTTAGCCACAGTAGGGGCGACTCTAGTGACACCCATTAGACCGGAGTCGTTCAGTTACTGACCCACGGCCCCCAGATTCAGAATGGGGTCCAGCGACCCTCTCCAATATTCTCAACATGGCTTGGTACAGTGCGTCGTCCCCAGTTGAGCGACTTTCAGACCCAGTCTCACTGGCAGGTGAAACTGGTGTCTCACTCGTGTCGAAATTTGGCATACTGCCCAGATAGGAAGACTTAGCTCGAGCCCTCCTACGGCCTCTACCGCGCCCACGAATACCACGAGCGCTCATTATATATTTTGAATTTGTCTACATTATAAAATTCTATGCATCAGTTCCAGTATTTATTAGTAGATATTTTATGCTTAAATTATCAAAAGTTCAGAAGTTTTTCAGAAGTTTCAGTCTCTAACTTAACTCAGTGCAGTCTCACAAAGTACAAACTACAGTGTTTTCAAAAAGTTCTATCTAAGTTTAGAATTACTTATAGGATCGGCGCCGGAGACTCGGTATACCACATATTCAAAACTATCCAAATCATTTGAAAACCAATTGTTATTAAAATACAATTTTGGAACTCAAAATTCACAGTCTGAATTTTATAACCTGGCTCTGATACCAGTAAATGTAACACCCCAAACCCGGCTTAGACGTTACGACTGAATCTGGAGATGTTACAAAGAAGGGTTTTGATAAATCATCCTAGTTTCATAGCTCATATTCGTTTATAACTATTAGAAACCGTTATATTTGAAAATTTGTTCGTATTTTCAGAAAAAAACATTTGTTTTTAGTAAAAACCATATTTTTAGCCAACCGTCGCAATTAAAATGTTAAATAAAAAAATCTAAATCCAAAAATAAATCCAAACAGTCCAGATAGTCTCTTAATTACAAAACTCCCAGAAATAAGCCTTAATTAAACGAAAACCATTAATTAAAAATATTTCAAAAACTTGTGGACACTGTGAGACTCTGCTGCACTGATCTGCCTAAGTCTGTAGATTACCTAAACAGAATAGAAAAAAAAAGCAGAAGTGAGTTTTTTTAAACTCAATGTGTAACCCAACAGAAATAAATATGCTATGCATACAGAAATCACATATACAGTCAAATTCAGATAATGACTTAAGTCCTTTACATATACAAATATCAGAATCCTATCCCCATCCTCTACACACCAACTCCGACTATCCCATCACACCATGTGAGGTTAAAAACACACATCCATCCCTGCACACCATATAATGTCGATACGACACATAACAGATAATATGCAATCAAGCTGCTAGAAAATAAGTGAATGGTCGCCGTACAGATCACTTCCTCCGCATATACAAAACCCGCCCCAGTCACAGATACAAAACAACAGATATAGTAACATCATGCTTAACATGCTCATATACAGATCACATATATATACTTAACAGAACAGATGTACATATCAGAATCCTACATAAGGCAGACTATCAGAATATCATATCACATAGTTTAAAGTTTGGTTAGCCCTTACCGACCTTACAGTAGGCCCACAGTCGATCGGAACGAACCATGGTACCCTAGGGGAAATTTTAGAGTTATGGGCTCACGTGCCCGTGTGGGCTAACACGCCAACTTTGGCCAAGCCCGTGTGGCCCACACGGCTACACTCACACCATCACACGACCGTGTTGCACCTTCATTAGACACACGACTGTGTTTCTCACACGACCAAACACACGCTCGTGTAGCTTCAACAAAAAACTTTTTCGATTTTCGTCGAAATTTGATTTTTTGCGTTTTGGGAACACACCTGGTTTGTTTTAATGCGAAAACAATCTCGAGCCTTTAGAAACCTAAAAACAGAATACCTAACACCGATTTAGGAATTTGATTAACATATTCGCCAACAAGAACCAATCACAAAATCGACTTACCACCGACGATAAACCACCTCTAACGTGTACCACTTGTTGGGATGCAATTCTCTGCTTCACAACCTTCACCTAATCACAGAATCTGCCAACTATCATTACATTCTAACATTGCTAAACCCAAACCAGAAGTTAAAGGGATGCAAAATTTACCTACCAGTCGAATAAAGAACCAGGAAATCTCAATAACGACGAAAAGAGAAAAATGTCAGAATAGGGAAAAGAGGAAAATTTTGACGTTAGAAATTGGGGAAGGAATTAAAAATTTAAAAAAATAAGAAAAATAAGAAAAATAAAAGATATGACAACGTATCTCCTATTTTTCTCCCACTAACCCACTAACTCACAACTATATCATAATTTTATCTCTACTGAAACTCTATCAGACAACCAAGCAAAAATTAATATCCACGCTCACGTAGGAACTCGAATACAGGAACTCCAACACACTAACTCCTTACCACTCAAACTAGCAGGCTCATTCTGATGTGGATTAACAAACAATTTAATATAAGCCCACTCAATAAGAGTAAGGCCTGGATCTAAAATAACAAAGTTTTGCCAAAAGTGAGAATGGAACCCAAGACCTCCCATCCACACTAGAACACTTAACCACTAAAGCTACTACACACATGTGTCAATTTTCACAAAAACATAAATAAGTTATTTAGGGCATTATAATCATATTATACTTACTTGTGCATTATTATTAGTTCTTTTACATGGTAAACATATTTACTTTTAAGCATATACCACATTACACATATAATCACATAACATTTAAGCATATATCACAATACTCATATAATCACATAACATTTAAACATATGTCGCAATACTCAAAAACATGTTTATAGATAAATTGCATAATGACCACATGTCATATAAACACATATCGAAATACACTCATATTCATAATTTAATATAATTTGGCACTTATACTATGAAACATAAAAGTGAGCTCTATCATTACTCATCGGATACACGGATCTCCAACATACCACATAAACTCATAGAGTCAAACATGCCCCAAAAGTGAAACATAAAGCTAACACTCTCTTTATTTCTCCTCACATATCCCGTTGAATGGAGTTTAACTCACATTCCCTTATCCCTCCAACATGTACCAGGGCCTCAATACCCAAAGTCACTGTACATATAGGTGAGTACTCACAATTCCATGGCATGCCAACTATATCCAATGGTTTCAAGATCACAAGGCCAAAATATCCAAAATTAAACACATATCACTTATCGGTATTCGTGCACTATCACTGCATATTTGCATATTTAGCAAAACACTGTCACTAGCATTTAACATATACATGACATGTACACATTTTCACTTTCACAATGGTTATCATAACCACATATTACATGTTATAGCATCTTATCTTAATTCACATATTCACAAACACATAAGCACATTGTTCACAAGATAGCATAGGTTTGAGAAAGCTTACACTCGAAATTTAGAGTAGGGGTTTAGGCTACTACTAAATTCCCAAATAACCAATTGAATCATGTCCACAAGCAATTATTCCAAACACTCACCAATTATGCTTTCGCCAAAAAGCTGAAAGTTCAAACTAGTCATTCCTTGCCTTTATCTCTACTCATAGAAGGTCCTATCAAATCTAGAACTTCAACACAAAAATTCACACAACAATGTAATCAATAATCAGCCAAGAACTCACCACAAGCAATAAAAAAATAAGCTTAAGCTATGTTCCCATGTAACCGAAACCTTTAACATAACAAATTTAAAACTCAATTATCTCGATCTATACTCAATCTTTTTACATAAAACGAGTTTCATTCATCTAATTATTCAACCGTGACTAATCCCCAACCTTTAAACTACACTAAAAATACTTTATTCATGGTATCAAGTTTTTTGACATGTTTTATGGCTATTTTCCAAAAATGCATTAAAACTCAAGAATTCTTTAACGAAACTTAAAAGTAAGTTTAGAAACTTCTTAATCATGTCAAAACTAATTGAAAAATACTTTGAAACCATGTTTTTACTCAAAATCCTAAAATCCACCATTAACGACTCAATTTTCAGCTTTTATTCAAAACATGCGATTTAATGGCTAAAAACTTAGTTTTAAAGACTAAATAACATTTAAAACTATTTAAGAGTTGAATCATTACCTTAGATGATGAAAAATCGAGTGTTTGATTGAAAACTCGAAAAACTCACAAGCTTGACAATGGAGAAAACTATGGTGTTTTTAGGTGTTTTTCTTAACTTCCATGGTGATTTATAACTTAAAAGATGATAGAAATAAAAAAGAATTAGAATTTGGAATTCAAAATTGATTGGGAGAGTTGAGAGAAAAATGAACGACATAAGTATGAGTGGAGAATAAGACTAACGTAAAAATAAAAATATAAATGGGGGTTTTTAGGTTGGATTTTAAAATTTGGTCTAATTGCCTCTTAAAAACTCTAAGTTTTGATTCTTTTACAAATTAGTCATTTTTTTCAAATTTAAAGGTATTTAAAACTCATTTCCAGAAATTGATTTAATTTTTTAAAAACCATTGTCGAAAACATCTATGGTGTACCATGTCATAGAATGCCGAACACTCTAAAGCTAAAATCCTTAAAATACCCCCAAAACTCCTAAGCCTTATTTTGGGGTGTTACATGGAAAATATGTCTATCCACCTATAATAGCCCAATTCCCAGTGGTGTCGAAAACAGTGGTTTCGGGACTACAATTCCAACGTGTCAGTCCGTATATTTATAAGGTCATTAGTGTTGTATTAAATTTTGGTTAAGAAATTTTATCATTTAGTTAGTTAATTAAAGAAAATGGACCAAAACGTATAAGTCTGAAAAGTTGGTTTTATTATTTAAAAGTATTAATTGGTTAGTAAAACGTGAGTTGTTGGGCTTATGTGTTAATTAAACCATTCAATAAGTTGGTGGACAATTATGGGTTAAGTTTGGTTAAGCATTGTGTTATATTAAAAAGGGTAAAATGGTAAAAGAAAATTTAAAACTAACTTAAACTAAAATAATAATGAAATTCATCTTCAAGTGATAGCCGAAGTTAGAAGGTGAAAAACCACCATTTTTCTAGTTAGGTTTCGGCAAAGCTTGGAGGGGTGCATGTAAGTATTTTCTTACCCGTTTTTCATGAATTTTATGTTTTGGGATCGTATTAACTTTATCTAGCTAACCTAGGAATTTATTTACTAAATGGTTTAATATTTAGAAATATGCCATTGATGAATATTGTAGGTTTTTGAAGTTTAATGATAGATTACTTTGCTTGAATGTTAAATAATGTAACACCCCAAACCCGGCCTAGACGTTATGGTCGTACCAAGAGATGTCACAAAGAAGGGTTTTTGAAAATTGAGTCGTTCGATAAATCATTCGAATTTTGTAACTCTTATTCACTTATAACCTTTATCGAAAGCATTATTTTACTAACTTATTTGTCAAAACATAAATTACAGTAGAAGTGATAAAAACGTTATATTTGGAAATCCCATTCGTATTTTCTGAAAATATTTGTTTTAGAAAACATCATGTTTTTAGCTAATTGTCTTAGATAAAGTGTTAAATCAAAAAACCTAAAATCCAAAATAAAACCAATAGTCCAAAAAGTCCATTAATTACAAAACTCTCAGAAATAACCTTAATTAAATAAAAATCAGAATCTTAACCATTTACGAACTCGTGGTCATCGTGAGGCTCCGTCGCATTGATTCGCCTAAGTCCATGGATTACCTGAACAGAACAGACAAACGAATTTGAGTTTTTGTAAACTCAATGTGTAACCCAACAGAATTAGACATGCAACTTATATAGATATCACATACACAGTTAGATTCAATTTCAGATTCAAACTTCAGTCCTTTATAGATACAGGTACAAATATGCAGAATAGATATACAGAATCCTACCCCCATCCTCTATACACCAACTCCGACCATCCCATCACACCATGTGGGGTTAAAAACACCCACCCATCCCTACACACCACATTGTGTCATTACGACACACATCAGATAATATGCAGCCATGCTACCAAAATATAGGTGAAGGTCGCCATGCAGAACACTTCCTCCAAATATACAAAACCCACCCCATTCATATATACAAATATCCAGATACAGTAATCCAATGCATAACATGTTCATATACGAGTGTCATATACATAATTAACAGAATAATCAGTCATGCATTACAGTGTCAACTCAGAATAGAATCACATAATTTTAGGGTTTGGTTAGCCCTTACCGACCCTACAGTAGGCCCACAGTCAATCGGAACAACCCGTACAACCCTAGGGAAAATTTTCGAATTATGGGACCCCATGCCCATGTGGCTTGCCCGTATGTGCCCACACGCCCAGATTAGCCTTTCTCGTGTGAAACACACGGCCTGGCCTAGAACTCACACGCCCGTATGGGCCCACACACCCTACTTGGCCTAGCCTGTGTGGCCCACACGACCACACCCACACCACTACATGACCGTGTCTTGTGCATGGCCATGCCCTTGTCAAACACACAGCCGTGTTTTGCACACGGCCAACCACACGGCCAGGCACATGCCCGTATGGCGTGGATAGTAAGGTTTTTCGGCTTTCACAGAAGCTCAATTTTTTTGTGTTTTGGGAACACACCTGGTAAGATTTTGATGCGAGAACACACTCGAGCCCACCAGAACCCGATTTCCCAAATTTTTTCTCTTACGATTCCGCAAGAGAAGAACTCTGCATATTGCGATTCTCAACATGTATGAACACCGTGAACCAAAAAATTATAATTTAGAAAAATAAAATGAGGATACAAATTGAAGAGAAAATAACAGAAGAGGAGAATAGGGGAGGAAGCAAAATGAACGTCAAAAATTTGGAAGAGAGCCAAAATTTTGAAAAAAACAAATAAAAATATAATTAAATCTAATAATATCTATATTAACCTCCCACTAACCACCAAAGCCACTAACCCTCTAACTTTCAACTTCATCAGAATTTCTGCTGAATCGAAACTTTAATAGGCAACCGAGCAAAAATAAACTCCCTCGCTCATGCAGGGATTCAAACACAGGACCTCCAACATAACAACCCCCTTACCACTCGAACCAACAGATTTATTCTGATATTAATAACATACAATTTTATGTACGCCCACTCCACAAGGGTAAGGCTTGGACCAAAACATAACAAAAGTTTTCCAAATGTGGGACTTGAACCGAAGACCTCATACACACACAGAACACTTAACCACTGAAGTAGATACTCCTTTTGTGTCAGAATTCATAGATACATAAATAAATTTATCAAGGCGTTACAACTCTACCCCCTAAAAGAAATTTCGACCTCGAAATTTACCTGATCAGAATAGATGAGGATACTGTTGATGCATCGAGTCCTCAGGTTCCCACGTGGCTTCCTCAATGCCATGTTCTGCCATAGAACCTTTACTAACGGGATGAACTTCCTCCTTAGAACCTTAATATCAAGATCCAAAATCTGAACCGGCTCCTCCTCAAAAGTTAAATTTGGTCTAATCTCGATCTCATCAACAGAAACAACGTGAGATAAATCAAACAGATACCGCCTTAACATCGAGACATGAAATGCATCGTGCATACGGTCTAACTCTGGAGGTAGCTCCAACTAATAAGTGACCGATACCACACGCTTCAGAATCTGATACGACCCAATGAACCTAGGGCTCAACTTGCCCTTACGACTAAATCTCAGAACTTTCTTACACAGAGAAACCTTAAGAAAAACGAAGTCACCCATAGAGTACTCAATATCTCTCCTCTTCAGATATGCATAAGACTTCTGCCTATCAGAAGCCGCATTCAGACGATCCTAACTCATGACCCAACACCCAACGCTCACCCAACTTAGTCTAACATAGCGGAGTACGACACTTACGACCATACAAAGCCTCATAAGGTGCAATCTGGATGCTAGACTGAAAACTGTTATTATAGGCGAACTTAGCTAGCGGCAGATAATCCTCTCAACTATCTCGAAAATCTATTACACAACTCCGAAGCATATCCTCTAGTATCTGAATCACCCTCTCAAATTGACCATCAGTGTAAGGATGGAATGCAGTACTAAAATCCAATCTCGAACCCAGAGCATCGTGTAATTTCTTTCAAAACTGTGAAGAGAAGCGATTATCCTTATAAAAAATTATTGAAACTAGAACCCCATGCAGTCGTACAATCTCATAGATATAGAGCTTCACTAACTTTTACAGAAAGTAATCTATCCGAACCGGAATAAAATGAGCGGACTTGGTCAATCGATCTATGATAACCCAAATAAAATCCTTCTTAGTGATGTACCGGGTAGAAGCTCAATGCTGAACTTAACTTTCTAATTCGAAGGTAAACCCGGTAACTCCTCAGAAAAGACATCCGAAAAATCCCTCACTGTTCTGATATCCCTTACAGAAGAGTCCTCAGAAACTGAAACACTGACGAAAGCCATAAATGCCTCACACTCTTTCCGAACCAATTTTTTAACCACAAAAGCGGATATCATATTAGATAGATAATCTCGATGCTCACCGATCAAAACCACTTCCTTATCATCCTTGATCCCCAGAACGACCCTCTTGGTTGTGCAATCTAGACTAACTTGGTGCTCAACCAACCAATCCATACCCAAGATCAAGTCAGACTCCTCAAACGGTAACTCTATCAGATTTGCCAGAAAATACGGCCCCTTGCACTTCTAACGAAACATTCCTATAAAGTTTATTAACTCGAACAGATTGCCCCAAAGGACTCAATACAATAATCTCACTAGAAGTACTCTCAACAGAAATCCCCAAGTTTTTAGAAATAATACTAGCTACATAAGAGTGTGTAGAACCTATGTCTATCAGAGCAATATAAGGTACATCAAAAATAAAGAATGTACCGGTGATAATATCAGGAGCATCTCTATCCTCTCGGTGTCGAGCAGCATAAACCAGTACAGGCTGCTTCGCCTCAGTCTGACTAGCACATTTACTCGGTGCTCTCTATCCTTGGCCTATACCATTACCACCCCTAGCCAGTCCACGTCTCCTAAGTGGCTGTTGAACTGCCCCCTGAGGTTGTACAAAACTCGATCCTGAAGCTTTCATCTGATTAGCTCACTATGGACACTCTTGAATCTGATGCTCTAAAGACCCACACCTCAAACAAGCCCCCAACCTCTACCAACAGTTGCCCAGATGGCGCTTACTATAATCTCTACATGGCTAAATCCCAATAGGAGCAACAGAAACCCCCACTCTAACCAGCCCATCAAGTTTGGCCCGTTTCTTAGGCCTCTGAACAGAACTAGAGGGCTCTGAATCCCTCTTACTTTTGCCTCTCTCACAGTTTTTATTTTGGTGCTCCACGCGCTTAACCTCTTCAGTGATCTTCGCTTTATCTACCAGAATCGCAAACTCTCGCTCTCTGTGTGGAGCAATCAGTACCCTCAAATTATCCCTTAAACCATCCTTAAAGCGGACACATTTCCCGTACTCAGATGCTACCATGCCTCGATCGTAGCGACTCAACGTCAGAAACTCGACCTCATATTCGGCCACAGATCTATCACTTTGCGTCAGATTCATGAACTCATGCCTACGAGCATCCAAATAGCTCGCCATCACATACTTCCTCAGGAAGGCAGTCTTAAAGAAATCTCAGTTCAGACGATCCGGCTAAGTACCCTCTTCAATCGATAACCACTACTAATATGCCTCGTCGCGAAGCAAAGAGACTGCACCCTTAAGTTTCTACTCGGGAGTACAGTATATATTATTCATAATCCTCTCGGTGGCCTCCAACCAATACTCGGCCACAGTAGGGGCGACTCTAGTGACACCCCTAAACAGCTCAGCACCATTGGACCAGAGTCGTTCAGTTATCGACCCACAACCCCAGATCCAGAATGGGGTCTAGCGACCCTCTCCAATACCCTCAACATGGCTTGGGATAGTGCGTCGTCCCCAGTTGAACGGCTTTGAGACCTAGTCTCAGTAGCAGGCAAAATCGGTGTCTTACTCGTGTCTAAATTTGGCATACTACCCAAAGAAAAAGACTCAGCTCGAGTCCTCCTGTGGCCTCTACCGCGCCCATGAATACCACGACTACGAGTTCTACGAGTGCTCATCGTATATTTAAATTTTATCTATATTATAAAATTTTATGTATCAGTTCCAGTATTTATTAGCAGATATTTAATGCGAAAATTATCAAAAGTTCAGAAATGTTTTCAGAGGTTTCAGTATCTAACTATCTCAGTACAGTTCCAGAAAGTACTAACTATAGTATTTTTAAATGGTTCTAAGTTCAGAAATACTTACAGGACCGACACCAGAGACTCGGTGTACCACATACTTTCTCAAATTATAAAAATTATTTGAAAATTAGTTTTAAAAACCACAGCCCAAGTTTTGTAACCTGGCTCTTATACCACTAAATGTAACACCCCAAACTCGACCTAGATATTATGACCGTATCCGGAGATATCACAAAGAAAGGTTTTTGAAAACTAAGTCGTTCAATAAATCATTCAAATTTTGTAAATCTTATTCACTTATAACCTTTATAGAAAGCATTATTTCACTAACTTATTTGTCAAAACATAAATTACAGCGGAAGTCATAAAAACTTTTTATTTGGAAATCCCATTCGTATTTTTTAAAAACATTTGTTTTAGTAAAAATCATGTTTTTAGCTAATCGTCTCAGATAAAGTGTTAAATAAAAAACCTCAAATCCAAAATAAAACCAACAGTTTGAAAAGTCCATTAATTACAAAATTCCTAGATATAACCTTAATTAAATAAAAATTAGAATCTTAATCATTTACGAACTCGTGGTCACCGTGAGGCTCGTTGCATCGGTTCGCCTAAGTCCGTGGATTACCTGAACAGAACAGACAAACGGATGTGAGTTTTCATAAACTCAGAGTGTAACCCAACAGAATTAGACATGCAACTTATACAGATATCACATAAACTGTTAGATTCAGTTTCAAATTCGAACTTAAGTCTTTTACAGATACAAATAGAAATATGCAGAACAGATATACAGAATCCTACCCCCATCCTCTACACACCAACTTCGACCATCCCATTACACCATGTGGGGTTAAAACTACCCACCTATCCCTACACACTACATTGTGTCATTACGACACATATCAGATAATATGCAGCCATGCTACCAGAATATAGGCGAAAGTCACCGTACAGAACACTTCCTCCACATATACAAAATCCACCCCAGTCACAGATACAAATATACAGATACAATAGTTCCATGCATAACATGCTCATATGCAAGTGTCATATATATAATTAACACAATAATCAACCATGCATTACTGTGTCAACTTAGAACAGAATATCAAATCACATAATTTTAGGGTATCGTTAGCCCTTACCAACCCTACAGTAGGCTCACAATTGATCGGAACGACCCGTACGACCCTAGGGAAAATTTCAAAATTATGGTCCCCCATGCCCGTATGGCTTACCCGTATGGGCCTACATGCTTAAATTGGCCTTGCCTGTGTGGCCAGACGGCCTGGCCCAGAATTCACACGCTTGTGTGGTATGCCCATCTCAGCCCACACGCCTATGTGGTATGCCCGTGTGGCCCACACGGCCACACCTACACCACCACACGGTCGTATCTTGTGCACGGCCATGCCCTCGTCAAACATACAAATGTGTCTCACTCACTGCCAACCACACAGCTAGGCACACGCCCGTGTGACGTCGACAGTAAGGTTTTTTAGCTTTTTTTAGAGCTCGATTTTTTGTATTTTGAGAACACACATGGTACAATTTTGATGCCAGAACACACCCGAGACCACTAAAACCCAATTTTCTGAATGATTTTGCTTATAATTCTACAAAAGAAGAACTCTACACCTCGTATTTCTCAACACGTACGAACACCGTGAACTGAAAAACTGTAATTTAGAATAATAAAAAAGGATACAAATTGAAGAAAAAATAACAGAAGAGGAGAATAGGGGAGGAAGCAAAATGAACGTCAGAAAATTGGAAGAGAGGAAGAGAGCCAAAATTTTGAAAAAAATAAATAAAAATTTAATTAAATCTAATAATATCTACATTAACCTCCCACTAACCACTAAATCCACTAACCCACTAACTCTCAACTTCATAAGAATTTCTACTCAACCGAAACTCTAACAGGCAATCGAGCAAAAAATAAACTCCCTCGCTCATGCAAGGATTTGAACACAGGACCTACAACATAACAACCCCCTTATCACTAAAACCAGCAGGCTTATTCTGATATGAATAGCATATAATTTTATGTAAGCCCACTCCACAAGGGTAAAGCTTGGACCAAAATATAACAAAAATTTTCAAAATATGGGACTTGAACCTAAGACCTGATACATACACAAAACACTTAACCACAAAAGCAGATACTCCTTTTGTGCCAGAATTCATAGATGCATAAATAAATTTATCAGGGCGTTACAACTAAGAATATTTTACTAAGAGATTTTCCATGATTTTGAGTTTAAGGATTTATTTGAATAAATCAAATTAAATATGATATGTATGTGAAATTGTAGTATGTGAGGATTGATTTGAGATTGTTATAAATTTGGTTTAATAGTTTAAAGTTTAATTAGGGGGAAATAAGCTTGTTTGGTTTTAAGGACCAAATTGTATAAAGTGTAAATGTTGGGGGCATATGTGCAAAAATACAATTAAAGAATTATATAAATTGAATTGAATATGAAAATTGAGGGTAATAATTGAAATAAATTATATTATAAATTAAGATCAAGTTGGTAATCATGGAAAAGGGAAGGTTGTTAAGTAGCCCTAAAACTTTTTTTGTTTCTGCAATTTGGCCCTAGTAAGTTCGTACAATTTAATTTTAGTATATTTTAAACATTTAATTACTTATGGATGGAAATATTAAAATGACTTGGAAGTATTGAATTGTGGTAAGTGGAATGATTTGGAAAAAAAATTGTATTGAATGTTGATACATGGTAAATATATGAGCCGATGAACGTAGGATAGGATACGATTAGCATGCCAATAGGTTATAACGTGTGTTGTACGAGATTTGGTTGATGTTGAGATGATTATTCTAGTTTTATTCATGTTTACTGAATATACCGAAGTTTAACATTTGTTGCAAACTATCGCGTTATATTGTAGTACTTTAGGTGTGTTCTGGGGGCAGATGTTAAGCCTACGGGCTTGGCGCTCAGGTGTGTCGTCACCGATTTGATGTGTTTGGTTGTTTAACTGTGTATCCAAATCCATTACAACGTTCATCGGGTATATTTAGTGTTATAATGTAATTGATTGAATTGATTCATTCGTATACAAGTTTATGGCTCACTTGTGATTTGATTATGAATGACAGGACTATGATTTATAATTTTTTTGTATTGATTAAGTTTATTCGGTAAGTTAATTGTTTAATTTGTAGAACTTACTAAGCTTAAGTAAGCTTACTTGTGTCTTTTCTATTACTTTTTGTAGATTTATTTTTGAGGCTTCAGGTGATTGGATCGATTTCAAGGATCACACTATCTGGAAATTTATTAGTAGTTTTTTTTTTTGAATGTTCATTTTAGGTTATATGGCATGTAATAGGTGAATTGAATTTATGATAGTAAATTGTGAAGTTAATAGTTTGGGGAATACTTATTTGAGATGGATTTTGAGTATATGTAAATATGTTTTGGTTTGGTATATGTGTGAGTTTGGAACTTGTTTGGTATTTTGGTATAAGGCTAATAGAATGTGTGAATATGGCATGATGAATTATGAATGGTAAATAGTGATGTTTTGGTATGAAATGCTAATTGTGTATGAACACTTTAAATGTCATTACTTTAATTTTAAATGTGATATTGATGTGATTATTGAATTGTGGAGATGTTTAAATAGGTGAATTTTGGCATGAATTAAACTTTTGAATATGAGGTTTTACCATTTTAAAAACAAGTATCGATACTTTGGGGTTTGGTATCGATACTTAACCACATGAACAGTTTTAAAACAAACAAAATGCTAAAATGGTATCGATTTTTATTTGAGTATCGATGCTCTCATATAATATTGATACCCTAAAATAAATATTGATATCACTGTTTTGCAAAGGAAACAATATTCAATTTTGGCATCAATTTTTAGAAATGTATCGTTTCAGTATCGATACCAACTACAGATTTTCAATATTTTCATTAAAAATTTAGAAATTTTCTAAACTTATCCTATTCTATGCTTGGATTTTACAATTAGGTACTTTTAGAGTTTAAAATTTAATATGTTTGATTGAATTGAATATCAATTATCAATAAGTAAGTATTGTTTAGTAAGTGGTTATCGGTTGTTGAATGTTACTGTAGCATCTATTTATTCGGGTCCAGTGACTAGGTCAGGTAAGGGGTGTTACACCACCCGTGTTTATTGTCTCGGCGGACTCCTTCATGCTATTATAGTCGAGCTATGGTCTTACTCAACACGACCCCTTATTTAACGTCTTAACGATCTTGTTGGAAAAACGGGTTTGGAAAATGCAACAGAAAATAAATTTAGGAAAAAACCAGAGTTTTAAAAAAACTTTCCAAACCAAGATCTTGGTTGTGATATCTAAAGTAATAAACACTTAATCAAAATTGTACCTTTTCGATTCGTTTAGGATGAGCGTTTCAACTGAGTAGTCTTCTCCGCTATTTTCAAGCTCACATCTGCAGAGTGTGGGCTCGCTTCGAATCAGAAAATTTTTTTACAAAAATTACCAGTGGCGTAATTTTACGATTGCTCTAACCTTTTGGGTCAAGTTGTAAATCAAAAAAATATATCTAGAAAATTTCTAGAATAATCTCTTCATAGAATTTTCTCTCTACAACTTTCTCTTGAATTCAAGTATGTGTTAATAATAACTCAAGACTCTCTTTATATAGAGAGAGTTTAGAGAGTCCAACTATATTAAACTTAATCAGTTTAATATTAAATTTAATCTAATATTTATCTTGAAAACTTAAACTTAGAAACACATTTTCCTCCTTGACTCTGATACCAAATTGTCCCGAGGATCTGAGGATGGAATTTGTAATGTGATAGTTGTAATCGTAATTTGTAATTTGAAACTAAAATTTGAAAGATTGTTTGATTAAATTTTTGAAAAGGAAAAAAAATTAAAAACTTAAATTTTGGAAACTTAAAACTTGGAGAAACGAGTTTTGATCTCTGAATTGAGTATTTCAAATTGTGCCTTTCATTCTAAATCTGATAGCTTTTTATATAGGGCTATTGTCTCTTTACATCATTTGAAACGGGAAATTCAATCCCTTACATAAAATACATAATTGAAACTTTTCAGAGAATATATTCTCTGGTTACAAAAATACAAACTAAAGAGAATATTCACTATTCATGCGCCAGAGAATCTTACTGTTTCTGCCAGAGATTTCTATTGTTCATGCTAGAGAATATTTCCTGTTCACTCGTCTTTTCTTGCAAGGAATATTTACTGTTCTCGCCAGAGAATATGTTCTGTTCATCTTTATTCATTTTTTTCTTTTGTATTATTTTTTCTTGGTCCTGGTAATGGTTACTGTGGTGGTATCGTTTGCAAGATCCACTGTTTTGATTGAATACGCTGAAGATTTCTTATATTCGGATTCGGAATCCACTGAGCTGAGCATTTTAGCCATGAGTTTTTTGTATTCCTTCTTGGTCTTGTCTTGAGCTAACATTACACTAGTTGTCGATTTTGCTTGAAAGAATTTTGTTGTGGTTTGATCCGGGGCTGGGGACTTACATAATCTCAGATTCTTATTGAAAAAATTATCCAAATATTTTGAATCATATTTTTAGTCATTAAATTTGTCCCACCATTTAGTTCTAAAGTTTCGAACTAATAATGGAATTCCAGTATATGGATCTTGTTCATAGGAGTAATTCCAAGAAACAATCCAAGAAATGCACAGTTTTGAGAAAAAAAATGGATTGTTCTGTAAATGTGTTTTTGGTCTGGTTCAGGTTAAAATTTGTCAAAGAATTTGGGCCATAAGTTTTGAATTTTTTCTGGTAGGATCTCAAAAGATGACAGTCCATACCAATTCCACCATTCTTGGAACTAGTTTGGGAATTTGAATTGGGTACCGTATTTGAAATATATGAGCCAATAATGTCTCATGTGTTGATTATTCATTAAGAAGGTGTTGTACCATGCCATTTGGTAATCCCAACATGTGAAAAATGGATGGTGGTCAATTTTGGTGGTAAATTTGGCTAGAAATTTCTTTGGAAAATTTGGGTTTTCACCCCAATCCCTTGGTCGAAGAATTTTTAATATTTTGGCTGTTGAATGGGAAATATAATTTGGATCTTTTGGGTTTGTGTAGTGTTTTAAAAGTACTAATCTAGTTTGAACCAATATATTTAAATAATACTGCTGGTGTTTTTGAGAATCCAATCGCTTGAAATGTCATCCATTGACCTTTTGCAAGTAAATGAGGAGATTTTTCTGAAAATTCTTCCTCCATAATAAGAATTTTTTTCAAAACATTTGTTTGGAAAATATTGTGAGGATTTTTATGTAGCAGTCTGTGAAGACACTTCTATTTCTTTTGGGAAAACATCTTGGAGAGATGTCTCTTTTAAAATATTTTTGAGAGATTTTGGTTTGTGTAAAATAATCTCTTTATTTTTTGAAATCTTTTCTGCTTCACCAGCAATTTGCTTGAGAGGAGTTTCCTCTTTCATTTGAGAAAAGGCCAATGCCACTTCTGAAGATTAAGAAAGGGACTCAATCCATTTTTTGATTTGAGAACCAATTTCATTTGGATTTTGTGCATCTTAAACGAATGTATTTTTGGAGGATTTTGATGAGGATGATGATCTCTCATTTTCTTTTTCATGGCAAATTTCATACCATGACTTAATTAGTTTTGAGGAAATTTGGGTTTTGGATGTTTCTCCTATTTTTCCTTTTCCTTTGTCTCGGGATTTAGGTGGCATTTTTGAAGAAACTCTCTGGTGAGAAAATCAGGCAAAGAATTAGTGTCTCCTTTGATGTATTCAATATCAAAATCAAATATGCTTAAAATTGCCTGCCATCTTGCAAAAGTTTGTTTTAATGTAATATTTTGAACATCTTTTTGTAAAAATTCTTTTGTTGATTTGCAATCAATTCGTAAAAGAAATTTTTTATTTAATAAATCACTTTGGACTTTTGTAATGCATAAACCAATTGATAAAATTTCTTTTTTAATAGTACTATAATTTTGCTGAGTTGGATTGCAGTGTCTGGAAGTAAACTAGACTATTTGCTCTTTTGCCCCTTTAACTTGTTTTAGGATCTCACCGTATTCTATTTTAGAAACATCTGTCTCTACTATTTAGGGGGCACCTGGATCAGCTAAATATAAACAAGGAAGCTTAGTAATTTGTTTTTTAATCTGGGCGATAATATTGGTGTGGTCATTTGTCCAAGGTTGTGGATTCTTTTTGAGCCTATCATATAATGGTTTACATAATTTGTTAAGACCTGGATAAAAGTCTATGACATAATTGAGGCTTCCTAATCTTTATAATTGGACTTTATCAAGGATTTGGTCTAGGAATTTGCTAGCAAATTCTATGGACCTTTCTATTGGGGTAATGGTTCCTTAGGTAATGTAATGACCTAAAAACCTTACTTTGGTTTGGAACAAACTTATCTTGAATTTAGAAATTACTAAACCATTATTTTTTATGACTTTTATAAAGATGGATAAATGTTTGAAGTGTTTTTCTAAATTTTCTGAAAACACTAATACATCATCGATGTATACTATTGTGAAATGAGATTATTGGTAAAAAATATCATTCATTATTCTTTGAAATTTGGATGGAGCATTTTTTTAATCCAAAAGGCATGACATTTCATTCATATTGTCCAAATAGTACAGTAAATGTCATTTTGTATCTTTCTTCTTCTTTTATTTGGATTTTCCAAAATTCTAATTTCATGTCAAATTTTGAGAAAATATTTGTATTGCAGAGTTTTTGTAACAAGTCTTTCTTATTTGGTATTGGGTACCTAATCCATTTTAAGGCTTGATTGAGAGGTTTGTAATTAATTACT
>CM025144.1:22745934-22757736 GCA_013467495.1 Gossypium gossypioides | reverse complement strand
GATATAGGTATAGGTATAGGTATGGGTAAAGGGGGATCCGTTCCAGAAGTAGAAAGGCTTGGTAAAGCCGTAAAGGCCCAAATATTTGAACGTTTGAATGCAGTTAGTTAGCCCTTTGCTCTTACGTCTTTCCTCTTCCTACATCACACAAATTTCCTTCCACCTTAACTTTCAATCACCACTGTAGAAACAATATACTTCACCTTATTTTTTCTAAAAAAAAATTCTTATATATATATTATAAATAAGTTTAGAATTTGTTACGGTATTTTATATATTTTTTGTGTGTATATCTGAATTTGAAAAAGTTTACTTAGACTTTTAATCTTTATACTTTCATATATTTAAAATTTATTTTTTTCTAATTTTTATTTGAGGAATTTAATCTTACTATTTATTTAATTTTACTATTGAAGGACATTCGTTAAATTAGATTATTTAACAATTTGCAAATAAAAATTGCTCAAATGTTTAATTTAAAACTACGTGAAAGTGTTACGGGCTGCGGATCAAAGCCCGTGACGAATGCACACAAAGCGTCCCATAGAGATCAACTGATTAAATGAAGCTTATTTAACTCATTCGAACTAGCCCGGTTCGTGGAACACATGAAGAAGGCCATCTACTTGAAGTCTTGGTGACACAATGAAATACTCTAATAAAACTAGAATTATCAGGGTAAATATTGTAAATATTAAGGGATAAGATTGTATAGAGTTTAAATCCCTTAGGACTCTGATTTTTTAGATAGGCAATAATCTCAGTCATTAATGTAATTTGATTTGTACCGTTAGGTCTGGGGAGCTTAACTATAAATAGAGGTCTTTCCCTGTTGGATCTGATGTCCTAAGTGTTGTATATTCGTTTGTACACTTATAATTTTTTCAAACAGATTGGTTAATAAAATTATTCATGAATTACATTAATACCCTTTGTATATTGTCCTCACGTGATTTTTGCATGTAAAGCAAAACAGAAGCAAATATTAGCTCACTGGTTGTCTAATGTTTAACTAATACTAAACAATATTATGTGGTCGGATCGTAATACGAAAGACAACTTATTTTAGTAGATGAACTTAAACGTGTCCTTAGTCTAAACAAAAATGGGCAAACTAATATGATGTCTATCAAGTCCAATTAGGGAGATGCTTTGTATTGGACATCAGAGCGAATGACTCTCAGAAGATAGAGATATAGATGTGACTAATTGACTGATAGTACATTGGATAAGACCTAAGGGACAGGACCCAAGAAGAATATATCCTGAATCCATTTATATATTTATTCACTTGTGACGTTTATAATGTGACATACCTTAATCCTAAATAGATGATGGAATATGTATACGTGACTCGTATACTTTGATGTAAGTAAAAGTCTGAGTTCGAATGGATAATGAGCCGAAAGCTATATAACTTTTGTAGTATGTAACATCATTCATAATAATGGAATTTATAGCCCAAGACATAAGTAAACGATATCCTCTTATATGCATTACATGATAAATGAAAAGTAAACGTGGCCACATATCGTTCGTCTTTGATAATAATTGATTTTCAAGAAGGAAGATGTAATGGTTACCATGAGATAAAATAAGATCATATTGGGAGAGTGAATTTGTCCCAAAGAGATTAAAGATATCCTATGAAGGTAACACACATATGACAAGGTCATTAGATGAGCATTGATCGAGTAGCTTTCATAATGGTATGTCATTAGGGAGAGCTCAATTACGATACCATAGTTGAATGACTTTATGATTAAATATGTAGAAGAGGCCATTAGTTCCAATATGAACACGTTGTAAGCGCTTGTTAGTACTGCTTTAGGTAAGCTGATGAAAAATAATGATGCTTTCAAAGTTAGGGTGATAGCTATGAAGGAAGAAAACAAAGCCACAGTGGCGAATTTGAACATGAAAATTGAAAAGATCTAGGGAAAGCCCACTGTTTGCTGATTTGTTATAGGTAAAAGGGTGTTGGGTGCGACGCCGAACCATAAGATTAATGTCCCTAAATCAAAAAAGTTTAAAGGGTAAGGTTCACAAGGGAAGTGGACAACTTCTTGCAGGAAATGGAACAATATTTTCATGTTGTGGGCATCAAGGATGATGATGCTAAGGTAAATACTACTTTTATGTATTTTAACGATATTGGTCTGTTGTGGAGGCGTCATAGGTTCAGAGATGAAAAGTGAGGTGGGACTGGAATTGGGACTTGGGTGGAGTTCCAGAAAGAGTTTAAGGAGCAACTTTACCCAAAATATGCCGAGAAAAAGGCAGACTAAGTTGCAATGATTCTTGCAGCAAGATACTCCAAATCATTGATCAGAGTGAAAATGCTAAATTCTTCTTCTTCTTCTTTCTCTTTATAAATGGGTTAAAGTTGTGGGTTAAACAATAATCGGAACATTGAGGGGTCTAAAAACTGTCCAAAGCCATGATTGTGACAGAGTTCTTAATCGAGTTTGTTCTGAAGAAAGACAAGTTCAAGTATTTCAAGCCCAATGAGAAGAGAACTAGTGGGGGAGAAAAAACAAATTGATATTAGCAATAACAATAGTGGTAATGGGAAACCACACAACAGGAAGTGGAATCCCAACAACAAACTGAATTGGCCAGTGAAATGCTTCTTTAGTGAGGTTTCACATATAGTAAGGGATTGTCTGAAATAATCAATTTTTTTTTTGCCATCGAAGGGGACGATGAGCCAGACAAAGCATCAATGAATCTTGGCTCAATCTTGAGTTATATCGAAGCCAAGAAAATTAGAGAGAATGAAAAAAAACTAGAGGGTGCTTCTTATGTTGTGGTCCGCATAGGATGCGAGACTATCTAAAGCAATCTAAGGAATCCACGATCAATAAAGAAGATGAAGTGGAGCCAAGAGTGAGGCTTTAAAGCTTGAGTCAATGATACTCAATTCTGTGAAAACAATGAGGGATTGTAAGAAGAAATAGTTGATGTATGTGGACATCAACATTGTAAGTTAAAGAAAGAGTGCTTTTGTTAATACAGGGGCATCGAAAAGATCTGTAGGTAAACTTGGTCTCTCAGTTAGCAAATTGACCAAGAAGATCAAGATGGTTAATTCCAAATATGTCCCAACTGTTGGAGTAACACAATAAGTTGAGATACAAATCGGTTAGTGGAAAAACAAGAAAGACTTCCGAGATAATTCAATTGAATTTTATTGACAACATTAATGATCTATTGATTCCTTTTATCGATTGTATATACATCTTAGATATTCGACAACAACAATACGTTGTGCTGGTGAGTCGAAACATGAGAGTTGAAACCAAGGTATTGTCGGCAATCCAGCTAGTTGAGGATGTTTACGATGTTAAGAACATCGACTTGTAGATCGAATGCTATGAAGACCACTTTGGGATATGAAGCCTGTTGAGTTATCAGTGGGGCGACCACCTATGGAAGAAGTGGGTTGTGTATCAGACATTGAAGAAAAGTAGTGATGCAAACTAGGCAGTTGAATCGAGTAATGCTACGAACGAGGTACATCTTAAACACTTATCTAGTGTTTTACATTATGACTTACTGTTGGATTGGAAAAGACACAGAGGCCCTTTTAGAGTTTTGAAGCGGATAAGTCGAGGGTCTTACAAACCTGAGTTGGTAAGAATACTCAAGGTTAACCCGATGTTCAATGTGGGCATGTTTAAGCCTATTTATGTAGATCAATGGGATATTGATCGAAGAAAGTCACAATAGAGGCAAGTAAGAGTAGTGACCTTTTACGATTGAGATGTAAAAGAGAGAAATATAGTTCGAGTTAGGTAATGGTGGAGACATAAGTTGAGACAAATGTTTCGAGGGGTAGAACTACCTGACAGAGACTAGTTGGGAACTGTTGGATATGGTTCCCTAAGTGTAGTATTTTTGTCTATGTACACTTATATTTTTTCAAACAAATTGGTTTAGTAAAATTATTCATGAATTACATTAATACCCTTTATGCACTGTCCTCAATGGTTTTTGTATGCAAAGCAAAATGGAAGCAAATATTAGCTTACTAGTTGTTTAATGTTCAACTAATAGTAAGCAGTATTATGTGGTTGGATCGTAATACAGAAAGACAACTTATATTAGTAGACAAACCTAAACATGTAATTAATCTAATCGAAAATGAGCAAACCCTTTGATAGAATAATGTAACACCCTATACTCGGTTCAGTTGCCCGACCCGAGTTATAAGGCATTACAACAATAATCTTTAGACATTTTTTTATAATTTCAATCAAATTCAAACAAACAATTTATATTCAATCATTTTCATGTTTTTCAATCAATTTTGAACCTAATTCGAACTTATTGAACATATAAAATAAACTGGAAC
Organism: Gossypium gossypioides; assembly: GCA_013467495.1. Lineage (NCBI taxonomy): Eukaryota > Viridiplantae > Streptophyta > Magnoliopsida > Malvales > Malvaceae > Gossypium > Gossypium gossypioides. Next base: position 22,753,379 of record CM025144.1, on the reverse strand, counting down.
CAAATCTGGATTAAATTGAAACTTCTACAAAATTTTAAGTAAAAAGTGCAAACAGGGTTCACACGGCCATGTGGCTAGGCTGTGTGGCAGAACCTAGGCCGTGTGACTTAAGGACATGGTTGTGTGGCCAAAGCGTGTACAATTCAAAAATAGGGTCACACGGTCTTGTCGCAGACTATGTGCAATTTGAAATAAGGACACACGACCAGTCGGAGACCGTGTACAATTCAATATAGGGATACACGGTTGTGTCACCAGACCGTGTAACAACCTATGATCATGTGAAAAATACCTGCACCAAAATTTAAGAATCACATGGCCATGTGGTAGCCCGTGTGTACCCAAAATTTCCTTTAAAATCAAGTTAACTCATATTTAAAAGCTTCGGTTCTAAGTAATGCAATAACTAACAGTCAAACCTATCAAAAATGTGCCTAAAAGAGTCAAAACATACCAATTCACACTTAACCTATGTCCCTAACCAATATGCCCTCATTGGCACATCAAATCAAACATAACAACAACCATTCAATCCAAGACATAATCAACTTATTAACATTATTCAAACATTCAACCAAATCCTAAAATACCTTATGTCAAAATCGTCCAATTATATCAAGTTTATAAAGGCTAATATAACCAAACCAAAGTAATAAGTTACCAAAATACAATTACTATTTCACAACAATTTATCAAAAAATGCATCAAATAGAAGTCTACCAATTCAAATTACCAAACATCCATAAACATATTTACATTTCAAATAGCCAAAACATCACCAAGATACCTATTAACTTTAACATATCAAAGCCCTATTTACATGCCACTTATCACCGGACCAAAATGAACAAAAAGCTACCAAAGTGATTGCGGATAGTGTGATCTCCAAAATCGATCCAATTGACGACGTAGATCCGACAATCTACAAGAAGAAAACCAAAAGAGGTAAGCTTATAAAACTTAGTAAGTTCATATAATCAAACATATCATACCTTTCAATTTAATTATAAATCATATACAAAAATGAAACTAACTATTCCTTTATTGAACTTTATCACCGGTACATAGTACCTGGTAAGCAACTGTCAAAGGATGTCATAGCGTCTTTCAGCTATGGTCTTAGTCCTATTTACAATGATGTCATTGTGCCTTTTAGCTATGGTCTTACTCACTTCTGTCATGATGCCATAGCGTATTTCAATTATGGTCTTACTTGTTTTCATCATAATGCCTTAGCATCTTTCGGCTATAGTCTTACTCGTTTCCGTCATGTTTACGATAATATATATAAAACACATAAGTAATTAAATTTAAATCAATAAAAATATTGTAATAAACCTAATACGAACTTACCAATACACGATAGCTAACGACATGCGACGACGATTACTTGACGACCTTTATTTTTCCCCGTTTATCAATAGATTAATCCATTTCTTGATCTAAATATAATAGTTTAATTCAATTAACCAAATTAAACATCTTAAGACACTTAAATTTATGAAATCAACCCTTTAATGACATTTTCACATTTACCCTAAACTTTCACCTTTTATACAATTTAGTTCCTAAAATCAAAATTCTCACAATTATAACAAATTAGCCCAAAAGCACTCATGTCAAATTCTATATGGTCCCTAAACAATTCACTTTTATTATTTTATCACAAGAATTACATGATATTTTACAATTTTAACAACTTAGTCGCTAAACTTTAAAATTAACTAAAATCACTTTACAAAATAGTCATTTTTAACTATCAAACTTAATAATCTATCATAAAAACTCAAGAACAACAAAATTTCATCTATGGTAAAATTCTAAGCATTTGATAGTTTTACGAATTGGTCCCTAGATTAGTTAGATTAAACTACAACAATCTCAAAAACATAAAATTACTAAAAGTGGGATCAAAACCAACTTACATGCAATGTTACAAGCTAGCTGAACTTCAAGCTATGAAAATAGTATTTTTCCCTTCTTCAAAAATCGGTGGAGAGCTTATGGAAGATGACAACATGTTGGTTTCCTTTTGTTTTAATTTTACTTAATTATATAATTACAAATTTACCCTTTAAAACTTAATCTAATTTCATGTATCACCTTTTCCCAACCGTCTACTAAAAGTTCATATGGTCTAATTACCACATAAGTCCATCAATTAAAATTTCTATAGTCATTTAACACTTTTAACTATTAACAATTAACTTTTGTAGCTTTTACAATTTAATCCTTTTTACTTAATTATCTAAACGTTAAAATTTTCTAACCAAATTTTAATATAGCACTTTAATAACCTTATAAATAATAAAATACTGTCTCACTGATTGGAATTGTGGTCTCAAAACCACTATTTTCAACACCATTTAAAAATGGATTGTTACAACTAATATACCATCTATCAAGTCCAACTGAGGAGATGCTTTGTCTTGGGCATCGGAGCGAATGAATCCCACAACTAGTTTTGGGGAAAACCCCTAGAAATAAGGATATTTGGCTTTCAACTAGAAAACTCAAAGTATGCTTTGGGGAAACCATTGTAATTTTATTTTATTTTATTTTTACTTTTTCTAGGATGAAATCATGAAAATTTTGGTTGGCTAGAGTCATTTAATTTTACGCTTTTATATGATAGCATCATGATATTTAAATTGACTGCAAAAGTATGTTAATGCTTATGTATGATAAGCATGTCATATAGTTTGAGAAAAGAATGTCATATGTACTTGTCATGCATTTATTAATCATTTATGATTGAAATCGATCATTAAAAACCTTGCATGATTTTAAAAGATTGAGTGGGAGAAGATCCCTAAACAAGACTTACAACCTCCATCAATAGTCTCTTGTGATGACATGATAATTGTTAAGTATGCCTCATATTTTAGTTAAATTTGAGAGATAATATTCCAGTCAAACTCTGTTTATTTGTTTTAGTCGAACTCTGATTGTTCTAGATTATTTTATTATTATTTAACCTACGAATTTAGCCTATAAATAGGCTATTTTACAACCTTAGAAAATATACCCATTAAAATATTAGAACTCATAACACTTTTAGAGAATTTTGTGTTTATGTTTTGAGGGTTCTTTGTTTTCGAGTTTCGAGATTTAGTTTTTATCTCCATCTTTTTGTACTCTTCGTTCTTTTGCCATTATAGTAGAATTATATTTGCTCGTGGTTTTTTATCCTCTTTGGAGGGGTTTTTCCACGTTAAATTTGTGTGTTCAATTTCTTCTGCTATTTTTTTACTTATTTGTTGCTTAATCGGGTTGATCCCCAACAAGTGGTATCAGAGCTAGTTCAATTTTCATAGATCAGCCTGTTCAGAGATGACATCAATAAGGTTTGACATTGAGAAGTTCAATGGTGTCACAAATTTCAATATGTGACAAGTTCGAATAATGATAATTCTAATTCAGACTGGCCAAAAAAAAGTCGTTACTGGAAAAAAGCCTAAGAATCTCGATCAGACAGAATGAGAAGAGCTTGATGAAAAGGCCCTATTTATAATCTAATTGTGCCTCACGAATAGGGTATTGCAAGAGGTATTGATGGAGAAAACCTCATCCGCCTTATGGAAAAGGTTAGTCTCTAGCTAATCGTTTAGTGTTGAAACAATGTATATTTATGTTTCGCATGAACGAATGTGAGATTGTTAGAGATCAGATTAGTCAATTTATTACTTTTTTGAATGATATAAAGAATGTTGAGGTTAAGATTGACGATGAAGATCATGCTATGCTATTATTGTGCTCTTTACCCTCTTCATACAAGACTTTCAGGGAGACTCTAATTTATGGAAGAGACAAACTCTCGTTCGAGGATATGAAGGGTCATTTGTTAGGTAAAAATAAACTTGACAATGAGTTTGGTTTGGATAGTAAGACAAATAGGCAAGCTTCCGTTTTGGTAGCATCAAAGAAGGGAGACAAAAGGTACCGCTATTGTAAGAAGTAAGGTCATGTCAAAGCAGATTATTATAAACTGCGAAATAAAAAAGCTGTTGAGAATAACGAGGAAGTGCTAATTTGGTTAATGAAAATGGTGATAATTTCTTGTTAGTGTCAACGAGCGATAGCTCCGAGCTTACGTCCGGGTGAATCTTAGATTCAGGATGTTCTTTCCACATGTGTCTCAAGAGAATGGTTCTCTACATACAGTTCGGTTGAAAGTAGAGTTGTGCGCATGAGAAACGATTTATCCAGTTAGGTATGTACTTGATTTACAAAAAAATCTCATCTCATTGAGTATTTTAGACTCGAAATGTTGCATAATCAACATTGAGTTGAGCGATATTAAGGTGTCTCGTGGGGCTCTCTTTTTGTTAAAAGGTAAAATGACCATCAGTTTTTATATTCTAAAAGGTTCTACAATGACTAATGAAACCGGACGTCCCTCGTCCGTTACGGAGTCGAAGTTAACTCATTTGGAGCGAAGACAACTTGGTCATATGAGGGAAAAAGGTATGATCGTTTCGTTGATGAGAGGTTCTCTTTTGGATGCAGATTTTGAAAAGTTAGGGCACTGTATTCGTAAAAATTAGAGTCGGGTTAGTTTTGATTTGGTAGTGCACAAGTCGAAGGCTAGAAGTCTTCCAGCTTTTAAGCACAGATTCGACTCAGTTAATTCCTTACATAGTTTATAATAGTCCCATGACGGGCTTTGACAAAGATGGCATTGTAGAAATACGAGCCAATGTGGAGATTTGTTGAGTATGCCTCATATTTCAATTAAATTTGAGAGATGATCTTCCAGTCAAACTCTATTTATTTATTTTAGTCGAACTTTGATTTGTCTAAATTATTTTATCATTATTTGACCTACGAATTTAGCCTTTAAATAAACTCTTTTACAACATTAGGAAATACACCCATTAAAATATTAGAACTCATAACACTTTTGGAGAATTTTGTGTTTACGTTTTGAGGGTTCTTTGTTTTGGGGGTTTAGTTTTTATCCCCATGTTTTTGTACTCTTCGTTCTTTTCCCATTATAGTAAAATTATCTTTGCCTGTGGTTTTTAATCCTCTTTAGAGGGGTTTTTCCACGTTAAATTTGTGTGTTCAATTTCTCAAGTTCTTCCGCTATTTTTTTATTTGTTTGTTGCTTAATCGAGTCAATCCCAACACTAATTTAACTACCCTACAGTAGGACTGTCATGTGGATTTCACTGAGGAGGTTTCCTAAAAGAAAGAAAAATTATCTTGTAATCGTATGATAGTTGGCAGATCACGTTGTAGGTATTATCATGCGATATAATAAGAAGTTTTTTTAAAGAGGACAACTAGTCACAACATGTCACTAGGTGAGATTGTCCAACGATGACTTATTTGTGTACATGATGCGATAGACGTTGAGTTGATGGTTATACACTCAAGATCTTCTAGTTAAGTAACTTCCTATGAAGCTCTACTTAAGCTAGAATAATGATCAAACGTTAAACGATAATTAGTATGTGTGAATGCCTAAAGAATTAGGTTCATATATTAGTTAGGTGGAAATCCATGTTCTTATCCTTATGTGCGTTGCTTTATTGTGGCTTTTTTAGTGCTTTCGTTGCTCTTTTGTTTTGGATTTGCTTGCGGTTTATTTCAGTGCCTTAGAGAAATTGTTTTGTAAATTCTAATTTTTGAGAGTTAGACTGACTTAGGCAGATTTGAAGTAAAAATATCGCCTAAGGTGACACGGTTTGCCAATCTAAAGTTCTAACTCCGTGACAAAGCGTCGTGTAAGCCAAAAGAAAAAAAAGTATTGACTTCCAATCTACTTCTTTGGAACAATGTTGGAGAACCTTGCAACCTTATATTTAGAATTGAAATCCTTACAACCCCATATTTAGCATTTTTATTTGGTTATTTGGCATTTTGCTTATGTGGCCAATATAAAACCACAGGAAAATCATGTAAAAAAAAGATAAAAGGAAAAAAGTATGTACTTTCACCATGCTTCTTTAAATTAATGGTGAATAATCTTACAATCCCATATTCAACATTTTTATTTACTTATTGAACCTTCTACACTTATAACATTAGCCACTTGAGTAAAAATATTACATAATCCAATTTAATGAAAATCCTTAATAAAGTATTATCAATTGAGTTTCAATTATTAAATAAAAAAAGAGTGAAGAGACTAAATTTAGAAGATTAAAAATAAAGTAAAAGCTAAATTTCAAAAGTGGAAAGATTAGGCCAGATAAATAACATAAAGCTAGATAGTGGCATATAGGTAAATAAATGGTGTAGGGCCGGATGAAAAAGGAACACTACCCTCCACCTTTATAAAAAGCAGCGATCAATTCTAAAATTTTCCCTCAATCTCAACGCAATTCAAGTTTTCGAATTGAAGCTACGGTTTAACGAACCAGCGGGAAACAACAATCCAAGATCCACTGCCAATCAATGGTAAACTTTGCTTTCCTTCTTTCTTTTTGAACTTTAGAAACTGGTAACCTTATTACCTATCATTTGCTTCAATTCTTTTCATCTCCGATCTGGAATCGCATCACGATTGATGAAGGATTTCCTGCAATGAGCGTTATTTTTCGACTTGGTTTTAGATCCGCTATCTCTAAAACCTCGTCAATCTTTAATTTTTTTTATATAAAAAAAAACCATGCTCTTCAGCTTCATCTCTAAAGCAAATGATTGGAAATTTCGTGTTGAAAAAAAAGGGGTTTTACATGCAGTGCTGGGGTTTGGGTTTTATTTTCCCTGCCTATTCATGAATGTTTGCGCAGTTTCTCTTTTTGACGTTTTTTTAAAGGTTTTACTTGTTTTGAGACCCAAACCTTTTTCTTTAATGTCATACAATTCGAAAATTCATATTAAATAAAAAAAATGATGATTCGGTTTAAGTCGATTAGAGGGTTACAACTTCGAGGTATTCGATGATTTGATTTGAAATCTGAAATTAGGGGTTAGCTTTGTGTAGCTTGACATATACTAATGCTGTGTGGTATGGGCTGACTGGTACACATTTTCGCAGGACGGGCATAATTTGGAAGACTCAAAGCAAAGCACTGCTGATATGTCTGTTTTCGTGAGTTTACTCAACCCTGTTTTATAGCATGTAACAATAACCTGCTTTTAATGTAGGCTGTTTTGCTTGTACCTTGAGGGCATATCCATTGCTAGTTTTCGTATAATCTCGACTTTTAGGTTGCAAAGTCGATCAATCCTAGTGAATGAGTATAATTATAGAAATTATTTGCTGTGCTTCTCGAGGTCGTTTATTTTAGGGGTTTAGTTAACGATTTTTTTGACTGATTGTTTTTTTTTTAGGTGCAAAATCTTCTTCAACAAATGGTGAGTTATAACTGGACCCATTCTATAATTGTTTGAATATATCTCAGTAATTGACAAATATTTCATTTGCAGCAATCCAGGTTTCAAACAATGTCGGAGTCCATCATCACAAAGAATATCCTTTTCGTATATTT
>CM025144.1:22726432-22738095 GCA_013467495.1 Gossypium gossypioides | reverse complement strand
ACCAAAAGGACTTACCTAAACAAGCATTATAAGTCCATCAACCATACATAAACATCAAGGCACAAACATACCAAATTACAATTTACATATTCATCAAAACACCATTATAAACTACCCTATGCATGCCATTATAAACCTTCACCAAAATGCTCAAAAACTACAGACTCGACTGCTCGATAGTGTGATAGGTCTCCAACGAGCTTCCAACCAAATCGAGCTCCATAAAACAAGCCAACGAGCTTCCAACCAAATCGAGCTCCATAAAACAAGGAAAAGAAACTACATAAGCAATGAGTGCTTAGTAAGCTCGTAGAAACTTAAACTAAACTTACCATGTCATTTTAACAATTCAAAGGTTAGACATAAATCATCACCAATGCCATAAGCTTAGTAAAAGCCTATACAACATCACCACATCACAAGTTAGTGTACTTGCCCATGATACAAATTAAATCAACCATATAAAATATGTAAATTCCATATGTAGATACATCATTTAGCTCATAATTCCTTTTCATAAGTCATGAATCAATCCATTTACATACTTACCATTTAGTTCCCTTTTCTTGCCTGTTGAACCATTTAGAATTACATTAGATACTCGGGAAAGCTCACACAAAGTGTGCCTTTACATATAACTGTAATCTTTCCTTTACATCATTGCTCACACGAGCTGTGGGTCGGAATGTAAGCTACATGATGCTGCTCACATGAGCTGTTGAGTATCCACAACAAATACAGGACCTTAGCCATCGGTGGGACATTCAAAACCAACACCCGAAACATGAAATCCCTAATGACATGTCGTTTGTACCCTAAGAATTCTTAAGGTTCAACCGAGACTCAATATCCATCAATTTGTCATAGAATTGATACATTTGTATATCGATTGATTACATTAAAACAACACAATAAGCACTCAATTTGAACTACATTGAATCGAATACAGTTCATATGAACTTACCTCGATAGTTAGGGGTGTAGGAACAAAGTCAAACTATTCCAAAGCTTTAACTTTTCCTCGGTTTAGATCTGATTATGGTTTATCTTGATCTAAATAAATAATTTCAATCAATCAAGTACTTCTAGAATTCAATTTCATCCATAATTCATATTTATGTAAAATTACTAATTTGCTCCTAACATTTTAACTTTTATTAGTCCTTAAGCTCATAACTTAAAATCTAACCATTTTAACTTAAGTCCAACTTAACAACATTTACAAGGGACCTTGAATTAGCATATATTTATCAACATTTTAGAATAAAACCCATAGTTTCACATCTTTAACAAATTATTCCCTAATTACCATTTTCATCAAAAATCACTTAACAAAACTTATTTATTTTTCAACAAAGACTCATAATCTATCAAATAACATCAAAACCTAACCAAAAACATTCATGGCATAACCCTCAACCTTTAACAGTTTTACAAATTAACCCCTAGGCTAGCTAGATTAAGCTAAAACGATATTAAAAACATAAAAATCATTAAAAACGGGGCTTGAAAACCTACCATGCATGAGATATAAGTGACTGAATGCTCCAAGCTCTCCCTCTAATTGTGGTTTCGGTCAAAGCATGAAGAAATGAGAAAGATGATAGCTTTTACCTAGTTAATTTTAATTTTATTTACTATGTTACCATATTAACCTTATTAATAATTAAAAATTACATTAACATTTTGCCCATGCACACCCACTAGCATTCATTATGGTATAATTACCATATAAATCCATTAACTTCCCTTTCCATGACCATTTAGCCTTTTTAACTAATAGATACTCACTTTTACACCTTTTACGATTTAGTTTTTTTCACTCAATTAACCATATAAACATTAAAATTTCTTAAAAAAATTTTAATACGACCTTAATATAATCCTATAGACATTAAAATAATAAAAAATAATAATTCTCTCATCGAAATTGTGGTCTCGAGACCACTATTTCTGAAATCACTGAAAATAGACTGTTACAACTCTCTCTTAAAGGAATTTTCGTCCTCAAAAATATTACCAGAAAATAGGTTCGGGTATTGCACTTTCATAGCTTCTTCTGGTTCTCAGGTAGCTTCTTCGGTTCCATGACGTTGCTAGAGAACTTTAACTAAAGCTATACTTTTATTTCTCAACTCTTTAACTTTCTGAGCCAATATTCTGATCGATTCTTCACTGTACGACATATCTGGCTGAATCTCAACATCAACAGGTGAAATTACATGTGAAGGGTCTGACCGATACCGTTGTAGCATTGATACATGAAACACATTATGGATTTTCTCTAATTTTGACGGTAATGCCAACCGATAAGCCATTGGTCTAATTCTTTCTATGATCTCATACGGCCCGATGAATCACAGACTAAGCTTCCCTTTTCAGCCAAAACGGAGAACTTTTCTCTAAGGTGGCACTTTTAAGAATACTCTGTCGCTGACCTAAAACTCAATATCTTTTCTTTTCAAATCTGCATAAGATTTCTGACGATCAGAGGCAGCTTTAAAACTATCTCGTATCACATTGACCTTTTCTTTGGTTTCTCGAATCAAATCAACAGTGAATAGCTTTTTCTCGTTCAACTCAGTCCAATACAACAGAGTTAGACATTTCTAACCGTCAAAGCTTCGTACGACGCCATTTTAATGCTTGTTTGATAACTGTTATTGTATGCAAATTCAACCAAAGGAAGAAATTTCTCCCAGTTACCTTCAAACTCTAAAACACAACATTGGAGCATATCCTTGAGTTCCTAAATTACTCGCTCAGACTGGTCATCGGCCTGTGGATAAAATGCTGTACTGAAATGCAGTCAAGTACTCAGAGCTTCGTGTAATTTACTCTAAAATTAAGAAGTAAACCGTGGATCTCTATCAGAGATAATAGAAACTGGCACACCGTGCAGTCTAAAAATCTTAAAAATGTATAATTCGACAAATTTCTCAAGTGAATAATCCGTACGCATTGAAATGAAATGCGCGGATTTCGTCAAACGATCCACAATGACCTATACATCATCTTCCTTTCTCGGAGATAAGGCAATCCCTATACAAAGTCTATTGTAACACGTTTCCATTTCCACTTTGGAATCATCACAGGTTGTAATAAACTAGAAGGTACCTAATGTTTGACTTTAACTTGCTGACAGATCAATCATTTTGATACGAACTCTAAAATCTCTCGCTTCATACCTGACCACCAGTACAACTGTTTCAAGTCACCGTACATTTTATTACTACCATGATGAATTAATAAGCTACTTCTATGAGCTTCCTGTAAAATCTTCTGAATGAGATCAGAATTCTTCAGAACACAAATCCTATTTCTGAAGTACAAACTACCGTCTGAATTAACATGAAAGTTCAAATCATATGTTGACTCAATCTGTTTTCGTTTAGCAATCAATTCAGCGTCACTTTTCTAAGCTTCAAAAATCTATTGTAAAAACGTCAGTCTAGCTTTTAACTCAGCTAGAATAGAACCATTATCAATCAATGTCAACTGTGTGTTCAAAGCTCGTAAAGTAAATAAATATTTTTTACTTAGACCATCAATAACGACATTAGCTTTTCCTAGGTGATAATCAATGATCAAATCATAATCTTTCACCAATTCAAGCCATCTACGTTGTTTCAAGTTCAGATCTTTTTGTGCATAAAATATTTCAAGCTTTTGTGATCCGTGAAGATATGACATTTTTCTTCGTACAAATGGTGTCATCAAATCTTTAAAGTAAAGACAATAGCTGCAAGCTCTAAATCATGAGTCGGGTAATTCTTCTCGTGCGGTTTAAACTGTTGATACGCATTAGCTACCACTTTGCCTTCTTGAATTAAAACACAACCCAAACTATTTAATGAAGCGTTGCTATAAATCACAAATTCTTTACCGGACTCTGGCTGAACCAACATAAGGGCTTTGATCAACAACGCTTTCAACTGTGCAAAGCTTTGTTGACACTTTTCGTACCATTCAAACTTGACATCTTTCTGAAGCAGTTTCGTTAACGGCGTAGCAATCATCGAAAACCCCTTAACAAATTTCCAATAGTAACCAGCTAAACCCAGAAAACTACTAATTTTTGAAATATTTCTCAGAGGTTTCCATTCCACTATAGCTGATATTTTACTCCGGTAAACTCTAATACCATCTGTCGATACCACGTGTCCCAAAAATTCAACTTCTCGGAGCTAGAACTCACATTTTCTAAACTTAGCGAACAACTATTTTTTGTGCAAAGTCTAAAAAACTACTCTCAAATGCTGGGCATGTTTTGTTTCATCTTGTGAATAAATCAGTATGTCATCAATGAAGACAACCACAAATCTATCTAAATACGGCTTGAATATTCTGTCATCAAATCCATAAACACAACAAGTGCATTGATCAATCTAAATGGCATAATAAGAAATTCATAGTGTCCGTACCTGGTTCTGAAAGCAGCTTTTGACACATCTAAATCTTTAACTCGTAATTGATAATATCCCGAACGGAGATCGACCTTTGAAAATACTGTTGCACCTTTCAGCTGGTCAAAAAAATCATTGATATGTGGCAATGGATACTTGTTTTTTATCGTGACTTTGTTGAGTTGTCGATAGTCGATACACAATCGTATAGAGCCGTCATTTTTCTTAACAAATAAAACAGGAGCACCCTAAGGAGGAAAACGGGGCCGAACAAAACCTCTGTCTGTCAAATCTTGAAACTGTACTTTTAATTCTTTTAATTATGTAGGTGCCATTCTATACGAAGCTATCAATATCGGAGATGTCCCCGGCACTAAATCAATAGCAAACTCAACCTCTCTGACCGGCGGTAAACCTGATAACTCTTCTGGAAACATATCTGTGAATTCACATACAGTCGAAACTGACTCTAATTTCAATTCTGAAACCCTGGAATCTAATATGTAAGCTAGATACGCTTCACAGCCCTTTCTAACATATTTCTATGTCGTCATAGTTGAGATAACATTAGATACACCATCGAATCTATCTGATTCAATTCGGGTCCTTTCATCGTTTTGACATTCCAACACAATATGCTTTCATCTACAGTTCACAACAACATCATGCAGAGTTAACCAATCCATACCCATAATTACATCAAACTCATCAAATGGAAACAACATCAAATCAGCCAAAAAGTTGCAATCCCGAATCATTAGATGACCGTTTTTACAGACTTTATCAACTAATAGATACTGACCTAAAGGATTTGTTACTTTAACCACAAATTTAGTAGACTTAAAAGGTATTTTCTTATCCGACACTAAAGTTGTGCATACATATGAGTGCATTGACCCCAGGTCAATCAAAGCATTAAATTTAGTATCAAAAATAGAAAATGTACCAGTGATCACATCAAGTGCTGAAGCTTCTTTTCGAACCTGAATCGCATAAGCCCTAGTTGGTGCTCGTGCCTCAGATCGAACAGCAGAATCCTTTGTTCCACATCGACTATTACCCGTATTACCACTATTTCTGGGCGGTCTCCCTCTCGTAGTTGTATTACTCGAACGAGTGTTCTGAATCTTTTCTTTATCAGACCTTTTAGGGAAATATCTGAAGAACTGATCGTAAGAGCCGCATTTAAAACACGACCCATCTTTCAATCTGCACTCTCCAAAGTGTCATCTGTTACATTATTGACATTCAGGTTTACTGTTCCGAAAGCTACCCAAACTCGCTATAGATGTAACCTGAGGTCTCAAACTCGAATGTTGTTTTCCTTTATCTCTTATCGAGAATCCTATTGAAGCTGATGAGCGATTGTGAAATTTCTTTTATTTCTTCAATGAGATGAAAATGATTTTCCCATAGGTCATTTACCCGTATCACGAGCCTCAGAATCTGCTTTTCTTTTCACTTTGCTGAGTTCTTTGGCCTTGTGTGCTCTATCAACCAGAACTACGAATTTTGTTAATTCTAAAATTCCAACTAATAGCTTGATATCCTCATTTAGACCGTCTTCAAACTGAGTGCACATAGTAACCTCTGATGGTACACATTCTCGAGCATTCTTGCTAAGTTATACAAATTTCCTTTCATACTCGGTTACTGACATACGACCCTGCTTCAATTTTAGAAATTTTTTGCGTTTCTTATTGACAAATCACCGGCTAACATATTTCTTTCTGAATTTTGTTTGGAAGAAATCCTAGTTCATACGATCTTTCGGTACCGCTCCAATCAGGGTGTTCTACCACTGATACATTAAGTCTTTCAACAATGAAACAACAGACTTTAAGCATTTAATCGATGTACAAGATAGTTCATCAAAAACCATCACAGTGTTTTCTAACCAGAACTCGACATTCTTTGGATCGTCTTCGGCTGTACCGCAAAACTCTTCAGCCCCATACTTTTAGATTTTATCAACTAGAGGCTTGCTTTTACGTATAGGTTCCAGGCCCTGAGGAATAACACGGGGAGTTAGGGTACGGGTGGGGGTGGAGGTCATTGAGCCAACGGGTTCGTTCTCATGAAATTTGTAAACCATTCTGACATCATCTTGGAGAAGACTTCTTTAGCCTTACCTCTTTGGTCCTTGGTTACAGTCCTACTACCACTAGAATCTGTTTCATGAATGGAGGCTTGCCCGTTACTTTCAACCTCATCGAAAGCGGCTCGGTTGGATGACATCTTATCTATATAAAAATATAGTTCAATTTGAGTCAGGAGTTATCACACTATCACATGTTATATAATGACATGTATTTCTAGACTCTATACGTGTTACGTTTAGTCTGATAACTAGCTAAACCATAGCTTTGATACCACTAAATGTAACACCATTAACCCGTATCTGTCGCCAAATTAGGGTTACTGAGTATTATCGATCAACTCAAAACCTTTAAACATCATAACATTTAATAAATTTAAATATATCATAAATCATTCAAACACATACATTTCGTCCCTAAATCAAGCATTTGAGGCCCTAAAAATAGCTTGGTAGCAATTCAGTACTAATTTGAAACAAAATAGGGAGTTTAGGAAAAAGTAGCAAAATTTTAAAATAGGGGTCACACGGCTATGTGGAATTACCCAAGGTCGTGTAACTTTTGAATAAGGGATACACGGCCGTTTCCCAACCCGTTTCCTCACCTGTGTAACTCTCTGAGTAGGGTCATATGCCTATGTGCTAGGCCGTGTCACACGCCCGTGTGCCAGGCTGTGTAACTCTCTAAGTTGCTTCACATGCCCGTGTGCCTGGCCGTGTGTTAGGCCGTGTGTTAGGCCGTGTGTTAGGCCGTGTAACTCACTGAATTGCATACAAAAGAACTCTCAGATGACACACGGCTATGTCACCAGACCGTGTACCTCACATGACTAAGTCACACGCCCGTGTCTCAAGCCGTGTGAATCCAAATTTCACCTAAAACCAAGCCATTTCAAAACCATTTCATGTATAACGATTCAAACCATTTACACTCACATTAAAGGATTCAAACCACCATCCATGCATACATAAAAATGCCTTTCAAAGACACCATAACTATAACAAAACAACATTTACCAAAACATGTTAACGTTACCTAATTCCATGCATAAACACCTCATTCTATTATGTGCCTAAAACACTTCATAAATGACCCTAATTCACCTAACCAATATACATTTCAAAGACACCACAACTATAACAAAACAACACAATATGCCTTTCAAAAGACACCACAACTATAACAAAACAACACAATATGCCTTTCAAAAGACACCACAACTATAACAAAACAACATTTACAAAAACATGTTAACGTTACCTAATTCTATGCATAAACACCTCATTCTATTATGTGCATAAAACACTTCATAAATGACCATTTCCAAACCACTATTTTATACCAAAATGCCATATATATAAATCATCAAAAAGTGACCAAAAGGACTTACCTAAACAAGCATTATAAGTCTTACCATTTACATATTCATCAAAACACCATTATAAACTACCCTATACATGCCATTATAAACCTTGGCCAAAATGCTCAAAAACTACTAAATCGACTGCTAGATAGTGTGATAGGTCTTTGACAATCTTTCAACTAAACCGAGCTTCCGATGATCTATAAAACAAAGAAAAGAAACTACCTAAGCAACAAGTGCTTAGTAAGCTCATAGAAACTTAAACTAAACTTACCATGTCATTTTAACAATTCAAAGGTTAAACATAAATTATCACCAATGCCATAAGCTTAGTAAAAGCCTATACAATATCGCCACATCACAAGTTAGTGTACTTGCCTATGATACAAATGAAATCAACCATAAAATATATAAATTCCGTACGTAGATGCATCATTGAGCTCATAATTCCTTTTCATAAGTCATGAATCAATCCATTTACATACTTACCATTTAGTTCCCTTTTCTTACCCGTTGAACCATTTAGAATTACATTGGATACTTGAAAAAGCTCACACGAAGTGTGCCTTTACATATAATCGTAACCTTTCCTTTACATCATTGCTCACACGAGCTGTGAAATGAGCCTGCTTACACGAGCTGTGGGTCGGAATGTAAGCTACACAATGCTACTCACACGACCTTTGGAGTATCCACAACAAATGCAGGCCCTCAGCTATCGGTAGGACATTCAAGACCAACACCTGAAACATGAAATCCCTAATGACATGTCATTTGTACCCTAAGAATTCCTAAGGTTGAACTGAGACTCAATATCCGCCAATTCGTCATAGCATTAATACATTTGTATACTAATTGATTACATTAGAACAACACAATAAGCATTCAGTTTAAACTACATTGAACCGAATACAATTCATATGAACTTACCTCGATAGTTAGGGGTGTAGGAACAAAGTTGAACTATTCCAAAACTTTAGCTTTTCCTTGGTTTAGATCCGAATGTAATTTATCTTGACCTAAATAAATAATTTCAATCAATCAAGTACTTCTAGAATTCAATTTCATCCATAATTCATATTTATGCAAATTTACTAATTTGCCCCTAACATTTTAACTTTTCACAAATTAGTTCTTAAGTTCATAACTTAAAATCTAACCATTTTAACTTAAATCCAACTTAACCACATTTATAAGGGACCTTGGATTAGCATTATCAACATTTCACAATAAAACCTATAGTTTCACATCTTTAACAAATTATTCCTTAATTACCATTTTCATAAAAAATTACTTAACAAAACTTATTTATTTTTCAACAAAGACTCATAATCTATAAAATAACATCAAAACCTAACCAAAAACATTCATGGAATAACCCTCAACCTTTAAGATTTTTACAAATTTACCCCCGGGCTAGCTTGATTAAGCGAAAACGATTTCAAAAATATAAAAATCATTAAAAATGGGGCTTGAAAATCTACCATGCATGAGATATAAGTGAGTGAATGCTCCAAGCTCTCCTTCTAATGGTGGTTTCGGTCAAAGCATGAAGAAATGAGAAAGATGATAGTTTTTACTTAGTTAATTTTAAGTTTATTTACTAAATTACCATATTAACCTTATTAATAATTAAAAATTACATTAACATTTTGCCCATGCACATCCACTAGCATTCATTATGGTATAATTACCATATAAATCCATTAACTTCCCTTTCCATGACCATTTAGCCTTTTTAACTGATAGATACTCACTTTTACACCTTTTACGATTTAGTCATTTTCACTTAATTAACCATATAAACATAAAAAATTCTTAATGAAATTTTAATACTACCTTAATATAATCTCGTAGATATTAAAATGATAATAGAATAATAATTCCCTCATCAAAATTCTGGTACTAAAACCACTGTTTTTGATATCACTACAAACGGGCTATTACAATTTGTATGTGCTTTTGAACCTAGGAATTGAGATAGATATGGTGTTTCTTTTTGTGCAAGGAATGGTGTTTTAGATTTCTTAATTTAAAGGTAAAAAATGGTACACACAGCCTGGGACATGGGCTGTCACACGACTGTGTGCCACACATGGTCATATGTAATTTTTAATTTTAGGTGCAGTTTCCACAATGCCTGCGAAATGGCCATATGAGCCAAAATATATTGTTACACGGCCGAGCACATGGTTTGCGACACGAACTTGTGAGCCAAAATAGATTATTACAAGGTCTAGCACACGGCTTGTGACACGGTCGTGTGACCCAACTTCGAATACTCACATGGGTAGACACGCGAGTTGGGACACGGCTGTGTGTCTTGACTTTGAATGTCCACACGGTCTGGGCTTGCTCACACGGCCTGGCCACATAGCTGTAACGCCTATTTTGAAAATTTTGAAGTTTTTCTGAAACTTTCTGATTTGTTCTAATTTGATCCTAGATCGTTCTCAAACTATTTTTAGCATCCCGTAAGCCCATTTTAAGGCCCATAGATGTATTTATACCATGGTTTGATCTATTTGATATATGTTATAATTTATTTGTTTAACTATTCTAAAATGAAGTGCAATGTCCGAAATTGCTTAGTAACATTTCGTAACCCTAAATTGGTAACAGAGACGGGTTAGAGTGTTACAATTAAAGTACTAGTTCGACCTATTTATGCTTAAATTAGAATTAATCTAGTGCTCGCCTCCATTGGGTACGATCCTCGAAGTACTCAGCTACTCCGTTGTAACTATATTTCAACCTGACCCATATACTTGCAGATATTGTTTTTCACATCTATTGTGCAGGATTTTTACTCTTGACGTTGGCATGTCCGGAGGTGGTGAAGTACTCTTTTAACTTAACCCAAGTCTCTGTTGGAACTTGGTAAACATCACATCGATATTGAGTTGTCTTATCCAATATCTGTCATTTCCAAGATACCTACTCGATTATCTCCTTAGCCTTTAACTCTTCTACTTTACATTCGGTTAGTTCCTAACTAGCTTACCTTGTAACCTAACTGGCACGGGACCACAATCACTGGGTGCATTATACTATTGGCATAAACTCATACCTTAAAAATTATTTCACTTAACCATAAATCTCATCCCACTGATCATAGTAATCTAACATGGAACCCATATCACTTATATTCATTTCGAAGTCTGTCCACTCTAAACACCAAAATGCATTTGGGCGAATACTACTTCACCAATCATACTTCTTTAAGACTATGGCCAGGTCTTGTGTTTGCCAGAACCGGGGCTTTTTAGGCACACTCATAGAACTCTTGTCTTACTCTATATATCTTTAACACTTATTAAAATTTTAACACTATATACACTCATGTCTTACTCTATATGTCTTACTGCCTTAAATAGTATTCGAACACTAATGCTTCGCTAGGCGGGATGTTACAGTGGAGGTCTAGACATTTTTCTTTTTATCCTTTTCTCTTTCAAATTTTCTACTCCTATCTCTAATATTGTTTTCAGCTTATGAGCTTTGGCTGTCATAGGTGCTAAAATATTACATTTAGAAGCTGCTACCATAACATAAATTTCATCTTTTAACCCTACTCAAACTTATCATATTTCATTCTCTGACTGGAACATCTTTTTGGAATATCTACTAAGTCTAACAAATTCTCTTTCATATTCTATAACAGACATCTTTCCTTGCCTAAGATACATAAAATTCTTTCTTCATGTAACACCCCAAATTTTGGGCCTAGAAGAAATAGGTTTTGAACAAGGGAATAGTTAGGAGACTACACATAAATATTTAGTTGTGCAAGGA
>CM025144.1:22706992-22717666 GCA_013467495.1 Gossypium gossypioides | reverse complement strand
AAGTGTCAATTTTACCACCATATGAAGTTTAGTGGACTATGGCTTAATGAATTATAGATTAATGTTATAAATTTAATAAAATAAAATAAAACATGCAATAAAATTTGGTTAGTGGAGAGAAAGAGAAACATTTTCTCATCTTCTCCATCAAGAGGCCGGATTAAAAGAGTGAAGAATAAGGGGTTTCGACCATAGGTGGTCAAATTTAAAGATTTAAATTAGTTAGTGCAATTTAGTTATTTTCTTATAATTTTTATGTTTTTGAAATCTCGAGAGCTTAATCTAGCTGACATGTATGTTATGTTTTTTGGAATTGTTAAAGATTTAGAAAGTTTCCATTGATAAATATTTGAATTTTTAGGTATTAAATTGATAGATTTTAAGCTTAGGAGTGAAAAAGGATTTAATTGTGAAGTTAATTTATAGTTTGGTAGAATAGGGAGTAAAAAGCATGAATTTCAAAATTTGTAATTGAATTGGGAAATTAGAGGTCCTAAATAGACTATAGTGAAATCGGGATAGAAATTTGAGCTCTAACTTGGAAGTTATGTTAGTCCCGATTTTAGGGACTAAAATAAAATGTGAAATTTAAAGGGGCATTTGAATAATGAAATTGAATTGATACTGTAACGACTCGTTTTTTAGTGGTGACGGAACAGTAGTTTCGAGACCATAAATTTCTATCGTGTCGACTCACTGATTTTATTCATAAAATATTTATGGAGTCATTAAAGTCGTATTAATTTTTGGTTAAGAAATTTTATCATTTAGATAGATAATTAAGGAAAAAGGACTAAATTGAAAAAGGTGCAAAACATAGTAATTATTGCATTTAGGTGATCAAATAGCTTAATTACTAAATGAGGAAGAAATTAAATAGCAATTAGGTCCTAGATATTATGGTTGAATGATAATTTGATTGAAAATGATAAAATAATATATGTCCAATGGTAATTTTATAATTTAATGAAAATTAAAATAAAATTAAAGAAAGAATAAAAATTTTCACTTCATTTCTTCTTCAATTTGCTGAAAACCATAGCTAGGGAGAAAAAGCTTCGGTTTTGGTTGTTTCCATTGCATGTAAGTGAAATTGATACCTATTTCTTGTAATTTTTATGTTTTTGAGATTGTTGCAACTAGGTCCAACTAGCGCGTACCTTCGTTTTTGAATCTGTTAAAAATTTTAGAAGTTGCCATTGATGAATCTTGAATTTTTTTGATGATAACTATGTGTTTGAAGCTTTGATTGTGGTATTTTGTTGTTTTGTGAAGTGATTTTTGTTAGGTTTTAAATTAAGGATTAAATTGTTAAAATGTTAAAATTTCATGGTTTATTGATGAATAAGAGTTGTTTTGTGGATGTTTTAGAAGCCTTGGTTATCCGGCTGAAAATTTTGACTTGTGAAAATGGTTAATTTGATGAATTTTCGAGTTAAGGGACTAAATTACAAAAGTTATAAAAGTTAGGGGTAATTATGTAATTTTGAAAAATAAAAGAGTATAAAATGTAGAATAAATTGGAATATGAATTTTATGCTAATAATTGAAAAAATTTACATTTTAGATTAAGACCCTGTTGATTTAAGTGGAAAAGGGAAAATTATGGAATAGTCCTTGAACTTCTGCAACTATTAGAACTTAATCTAGGTAAGTTCGTACTGTTTAGAATCTAATATCTATATGAATTGTATGATGATATAATACGATATGGTGGATATCAATTGTTTTATTGATGATGTAAAGTTGTTGAGAAATGTTATTGAATTTCGATATTTGGATCGGATGAACGTGAGATAGAGTACAATTGAATGACAGCGTGTTATGTGGGGATTGGATTGGAGATTGATGTGGTGTGATTTATATATGTTTCCCGAGTATCCGAGGCTCAGCATTTGTTGTGAACTCTCGTGTTATACTATCTTGTTCTTGCGTGTTATGGGGGTGGATGTATAGCTCTTATGAGCATTTGGTGTGTTATCGGTTGGATTAGCTCTTATGAGCATTTGGCATGTTTCGATTGGATTAATTGTGTACTCGCATTTGTAAGTCATTCATCAGATTGTAAATTATTGTATTATAACTCATATAATGACTTGGAATGGTTTGACATGTAAATGATATCTAGAATTGATTCTTTTGTGGTTATATATATTTTCCCGGAGATTATTGTTGAGCTTTGATTTGAATTATGCAATTCACCAATTGACATTGTGGATGGCAGGAAACACTTGTATAGTAGTTATTATTGATTGAATTGTTGTATTTACTTCGGTAAGATTTATTTTTTCTGTACATCAAACTTAGTAAGCTTCAATGAGCTTACTTGTATTAATTTCTGTTCTTGTAGATACTTTTGAAGGTTGGACGGTTGGATCAGTACTCAAGTCACACTATCCATCCATTTTCGGTAGTTTTTGGAATGTTTATTTTGGATTATATGGCATGTAATAGGCTTGTATTGACCTTACTTTTGTTTTGGTATGTATATATGTAAAGAGTGAACCTAATTGCAAATTGGTAACATGAGCACCATTACATGATTTTGATGTTTGCTTGACAAAAGTTTAGATAATGACTTGCTATGGAATGTGAATGATGGAATATGTTTTTGATATAAACTTGTAGTATATGTATGATTAAGAGGTTTATTTGATTTGTTGTGATTTGAGTTGGCTATGACAGGCATATTGGGTAGAAGTTAGGTTGTGTCAATTGGCATGTTTTGGATGATGATTTATATTGTTGTTTAAGTGTGTACTTGTGGTACCATTGAGGGTACATTGGTTAGGCATTTAAGATGGTTGATTTAGCATGATTTGAGTGTGCTTATTGTCATTTTGAATAGGTCTAATGGCTGGTAAATGGATTACCTAGGGTCTAAGGAATCTTGAAATGGTAAGCTTGACATTTAAGGTTCATTTAGGTGCACACGACCTAGGACTTGCCTGTGTCATTTGGCCGTGTGCCACACATAGCCCCCGACACAGCCGTGTGTATTAACTTAGTGTGTTACACGGCTTAGCACACGGCCTGTGACATGGTCGTGTGTCACAAGTCAGGGAGTTATACAGTCTGGGACACGGCCTGCGACACGGCTGTGTGGCCCAACTCAGTGAGTTACATGGGCAGGGACATGAGCTGGGACATGGCCGTGTGTTCCTATTTCAAAAGCTACACGACCTGGGGCATTCCACATGGCCTGGCCACACGGCTATGTGTCCCTTATTTTTTAAAAATTTTCAATTTTTTCTTAAAACTTCTGTTTTGTTTCAAATTAGTCCTGAATTGCTTCTAAGCTATTTTTAGGGCCTCAAAGACTCGATTTAGGGACAAAATGCATGTAACTGGTTGGATTTTTATTAAGGTTGATTTAGGGACAAAATGCTTTCCAATTGATCGGTAATACTCTATAACCCTAACCTGGCAACGGAGATGGGTTAAGGGTGTTATAGATACATGCACATAAGAGGATGATATAAGATGTGTGGAATTGATAAATTGAACAGATAAAAAATTAGACCAAATTGGAAATAATTGGGAAAACACAAAACTGTTTTAACCAAGTAAGTTCATATAGTAGGGTTATATATAGTTGTAACATATTCTAGAATTATGAAATTGTTTTTGTGTGGTTGTAATTTCAATTGTTTACAATTTGGTACAAAAAGGTGTGATATGGACTAAATCGTAAGAAATGATAAACTGGTTGATAAATTGAATATGCTGAATTTCAATTTGATATATTTAATTAATTGATATTTGATTATGATTGATCGAATAAGATTGGTATGAGTTTAATTGATTGTCGAGATAGAGGATTAAATTGAATAATTTGCAAAATATGTATGACCTTGAAATTGAATGTGATTTGAATAGAATTTGATATTATATCATTACTAAAATATTATTCGTAGCTAAAATCGATGCAGGATTGTCAAAAGGGAAAGGGAATGTGAGAGTCGACGACGGGTGACACAAGTTGTTGGTTTGTATTTCTATGACCTGAAACTAATTTTAGTTAATGCATATACATATGTTATACTGCATTATATATCATTAAGGTAAGCTATTAATAGATATTGATTGAAAATGCTAAGAGTGGAAGTGAATATCGAGACTTGGACTAAATTGAATACAATATAAAGGTTTGGAAATGGTTCATGATTATATGAATTGGTGCGTATTTGGTTAAGTATAAGTAAGTTATAAATAAGCTTGAATATGGTATGAAATGTTATAATAGTGATTGGATTTAGTAGTTAGGTAAATATGCTAATTAGTTTAAATGATTAATACATTTGTTACATGAAGGGATATGAGTCTTCTATGTTTTGGGCATAATGCGAAGCATATATAAACATCAATATGAATGACACTGTTTTGAAGGCTCAAAGGTAAGATTTGAACTTATGAATGACTTGGAATTTAGATTGGTTGAATGGTTCATGTCATAGAAATCTTAGTATGTATAAGTGTCGTTTGGATGTTAATGGTTATGATATTCACATAATACTTATGCTTGATGATCATAGGATAGGTGTATAAGTTTTGTTAAATTTTTAAATTCATTTGAATGGTGATGTATGGATCTAGCTTGTGCTAGCATCTTGGATGTTTCATACTTTGAAATTAAAGGTACATAAGTATGTTGTCACATCCCAAAATTTAGATTAGTAGTTTCGAGCTAGCGAATCGGGTTTTATCGATTTGGGCCTGGGATTAGTTTTCAGAAGTTACAACCAAAATTAGATTCAGGAATTCAGAATTTAGTAATCAAAAAATATTTTTTTAAAACGACTTTCAAAAAATAAAATCAGTTTTAGAAATAAATGAGAAAAAAAGGCTTTTAATTTTAAAAGGGGACTGATTTGTAAAAGGGTTGAATATGATAGTAGCCCAAAACAACTGTACCAAAGTTTATAAAACAACCTATTTCCCCCCATACTCCTCCGTCATACACAACTCTTCCCTCTCCCATTCCCAACATTTGAAAATTTTTACAAGCATCAAAACTCTCTAATTTCTTTCAAGCAAATTTTCAATTATTTTCCTTTCTCCCAAACACCAAAAACCTCTCTCTATTTTTAAGAAAACCATAAAAAATGTTATCAATTACCTTATTCGATTCCCAAATGAATTTTTTAAAATTCAATCTCTTGTATTTTTCTTCTCAATCGAGGTAAGTTCCATTTCTTTATTAGGTTTTGATATATTCTAGCCTTTTAAATCGAGTTTTGATTCATTGTAACAATAATTCCATGTTTTAGTCAAAGTTGAGATTGATAATGGCGAAATCCAGGTTTTCAAACTAAATTCTTGTTTCAAATTATTTTTCGACTTGTTTTGATGAGATTATAAGGTTTCTAAAATCACTTTAATCAAGCGTTAAAAGATTTGAAAGATTGAATGATCTTTCATTCAAAGTAGTTATGAGCGTCAAAATTTTCTGGAAACGTAATTACAAAATTCTGGGTGTTTTAAAGGTTGAGATATATTCTAAAGTGAATAATTAGATGTTTAAAATCAATTTTAAGCAATGGAAACAAGTTCGGATCAAGAGATCTGAGTTTTGTCTAAACTAGTCAAAATTTTCAGTTTAAAGAGGAGCTAGGTAGAATCTGCATTTTTGTTTGATTTTTGATGTATTTGTGGCTGTTAATGACTTGTATGTATTGTGTGTATTATGTTTGTGAGATTTTGAAACCGTTGGAGCCCTCTACGAGCAAGGCGAAAGGCAAAGCGAAAATTGTTTAAACTTTCGACTAGTAAGTGAAAGCGACATCGATGAGTGTTCTGTAATCGATACTGGCACATACGATTCATAGTGTCAATCGAGAGCTTAAGATTAGCCTAAAATCCTATCCTAAGTTCCGAGAGTAAAATTTTTCTATACTTTTTGATTGTTGTGAATTTATGCCTAAGTAAGATGAGTTGTGATATGTAATGCTATTATAGCAGGTAATATGTGAAAGTACATGAATGTGTTATGTGATTTACTAATTTTAATGCACACATATGAGGTCTGATATATGATAGCTCAATGAGCATTATTATGACACTTGTAGTGAAAATAAATGTGTATTCGACAAGCATGTATTGTGTATGTGTTGCAACATAGGTTGATGTCGCGACATAGTAGGAGGCGTGTCACGACACATTAGACAGTTTCGTTCCAGGTCTTGTTTTTGCTTCTATCTTCGATGCCATGACATTGGCAGAAGTTTCGACCGAATATGCATCTTTAACTCCCAATTTTTCCTACAAGACCATGCAAATTTATTTAAGTATCTAAAGTATAATAAAAACGATTGAAAAACATAAATTACGACTGCAAGCATGAAAAAAAAACATATACTAAGATGATTTGATTTAAATATTAAAGAAGCAAAAGTTATGTGTAAAAGGTATGTAAATAATATTGTAATTGTGGATATTTTGGCCTTGTGATCTCTTGAAACCATTGTATATAATTGGCATGTCATAGGATGGTGAGTACTCACTTTATGTTTTTTTATTTAGGTATTAAGCCCCGAGACAGGTTATAGAGATAAGGGATTGTCGAGCTAAGCTCCATTCATCGGGACATGCTAGTGTATTGGAAAATGTTTAGCTTAATGCTACACTTTCGGGACATGTTAGACTCTTTGTAATGACCCGAAAGTCAGTGTATCAGAAAGTGTGGTTTTAAAACCCCGTTTATGTAAACTGGAACCGTAAATATTTTTATTTAGTACTTACAGAGTTATATTAGAAGTGAATTGAATATCGGACAAGTAATTTTTTCAAAATAATGCTTAATTAGGGTATAGGGTGTAACATCTCGCCCTACGAAGTCCTGACTATTTAAGTGTCGTTTATAAAAGTAATGCTTAAGGGTAAGTTTCAAATGCTCAACTTTAGGACTCGATTAAGTGTAAGGACTTTTTGAGTGCGCCAGTGATGCCCTGTTCTGGCGTACTTTGAATGAAAATTAAGTGTAAGGACTTTTTGAGTGCGCCAGTGATGCCCTGTTCTAGCGGACTTTGAACGAAAATAAAGGAATCCAGGGAGAATTTTGATGGTATGGGGTATAGGGTATTCTGAAATAACAATAAGTATGACAAATCAAAGAGTGCTAGTAAGAATATATATACATATATATATGAATATGGCGCATAGCATAAAGAATTACTATTGGCGAAGTAGTGTTCACCCAAAAGTCCTTTTTGGCATATAGAACAGGCAAACTCCGACATGAAAAGAAATAGACAAGAACTCCCCATTAGATTACGATGATAAGTGAAAGAAAAGTGGTAATTATGAAAAGAATGGTTATAAGGTATGAATCCACGCCAGTGATATAGTACATCCAATGACGAATGTGGTCCCATGCCAACTATGTTGTGAGGTAAGCTGGTTAGGAATTAACCGAACGTAAACTAGAAGGGTTAAAGGCTAAAGGAGTAATCGAGTAAGTTCATATTAAGGCCACTCAGTCTGGATGTGGCGTTTACCAAGTTCCCATAGAGACTTGGGTTAAGTTAATAGGATACCTCAGTTGGGTTAAGAAAAAGGTTATCTTCTTTCCTATTTTCCTCTAAAAAACAAAAAAGGATTGAGGGCTAAAGAGAGATATAAACATTTCTTTGAACTAAGTTAGGAATCCTGGACATTTCTAGTGATTTTCTTCTCTACGATGTACGTTTCGCGACTTAGTTTATCAAGGAAACATAGATTTGTAAGTATGGTTGAATAAACATGGCTTTGAAAGATGTCTGAGTTTAAAGTGATGATAATGGTTACTCGGATGGATTCTAACGAAGTGTTTCTGTTCTACAAGGCACAAGAGGTTGTAACACCCATAACCAAATCTGATCATCAGACTCGAGTTTCGAAATGCTACAGTCATAATCGGAATAGAACACATTCAATTCACATTGATTATCTTAAATAAACATAGAATACTTCATAAATGCATAATTATTATTCAAATTTAACAAAAATTGTCCAAACATAGTCAATTCAATTTATGATTAACAAATACGTCATTTCTTGGATCATATACGGGCTTACGTATGCTCCACTACAATCCATAATTTCACTAGGACTAATTTTCTACATTATCAAAATTTCAATTCAATTATAAATCAAAACAATTCAGAGTTTGATGTAGTCATCATAACTAAATAGTCCATCATTAATCTTATTATATATGCAAAAACAGAACTTAAATCAAGTCTATGAAACCTTAAAATTAGTTTGGAAACAAACAGGGACTAATCTGAAAAAAATAGAAAAATATAGGAAAAATTGAAAACAGAAGTCACATAGTTGTGTGGCCAAGTCGTGTGATAGAGACCAACATGTGTGGCCTCAAATATGACCGTGTGGCTATTCCACACGCTCGTATCCGTAGACCGTGTACAATTAGAAATAGGGTCACACGGCCGTGTCGCCAGGCCATGTAACACACTTAACCCGTGTGTAAAATCTTGAACCTAAAATTAATAAAACACACGAGCATATGAGAGGCCGTGTGCGTGTGACAACCCGTGTCTCAAGCCGTGTGCAACCAAATGATTTCATTTTCAAGCCAAATCAACCACCATTTCTTAGGTATTAAACCGAACCATTTCCAACCATTTTCACCTATTCAAAACACATCGAAACATGTCAAAAACATACAAAAAACATTTAACCTAAGTGCCTAACCAATGTACCCTTATTGGTGCCACAATTCAAACATTTAGAATCTAAATCACATACATCATTTTCCAAATCACAAAACATGTATCTATCAAGCATTTCATAACCTTAAACCACAATCAAATCCAAACTTGCAAGGCATGAATCTTGCCACTTATATACATATAGTCAAAACATACCAAAAGAGCCAATAAACACAAATACAACATCACCTAACTAAGCATGAAACAACATGCCTAATAACAAGTAAATTTAAACTCCTAGTACATGCCACTTATAACCTAATTCAAAATAACCACAATTATACTGAGTTAAAGAATGGATAGTGTGAGCTCCTACTTGAACTTCTAACCGATATAAACTTCCGACGATCTACAAAAATCAACTTAAACAAATCATGTCTAGCCACACTAATTAGCTCATATAAACTTAGTAAGTTTGTATAAACTTAAATTTTAACCCACTAAATAACAATCAACTTAAACAAATCATGTCTAGCCACACTAATGAGCTCATATGTTTTAATTGTCTCATATACACCACAAATCTCTCAAGTTAGTGAGATAAAAAAATATAACTATGTAACCTTATCAAGACATAACACTTATAAGTTAACACAAATATTACTTCAATTCATCCCTCATATGTTCATTTAACATATCACATACCATCTCAATTATCCATTTTAAAATTTTCCGTTTACATATCAAATTTCATATAACCATATCATATTTTCGTTTATACTTAATAAACCATGGTTAAGGGGCTAACATTTATGAAACAAATGACTTTATCATGGCATAAACATTACAATTAAACACATTTAAAACTCAATTCCACCATCACGTATTCATTTTTCACCTGATGAACCAAAATGAATTAATGTCAAATATGCGGGAACAATGCTTACACAATTTTCAGTGAATCTGCAATACCTATAGGATCTCAAATAATTGGTGTGGTATCCATCACCGATACATATTACCTGAAAAACAATTGTTCAAAGGGTGTCGTAGAATCTTTAAGCCACGGTCTTATTTATTCCTGAAATGATGCCATAGTGTCTTTCAACTATGGTCTTATTCATTTTCCATCATGTTGTCATAGTTTCTTTCAACTGTGGTCTTATTCATTTTTCATCATGTTGCCATAATGTTTTTCAACTATGGTCTTATACGTTTCCTATACAGTGCCATAGTGTCTTTCAACTGTGGTCTTATACGTTTTCAATATAGTGTCATAGTGCCTTTCAACTATGGTCTTACACGTTTGAATCGTGATGCCATAGCGTCTTTCAGCTATGGTCTTACTTGTTTGATTTGTGATGCCATAACGTCTTTCAGCTATGGTCTTACTCGTTTTTCAAGAAACGAATACGATCATCACATATATATATGCATTAACTAGAAAAACAACATCTAATTAATTTAATTAAATTACGAACTTACTTAGACAAAAACGATTACGAACATAAAACCGACGACTACTCTGCTACTTTGGCTTTTCGCGATTTGAGTCTGATCGATTTGTTTCTTGATCTAAATAATATTTTTCATTCAATTAATCTAATCAAAAATCTCAAATACTAAATTTAAGCATATAAGCCCTTTCATTATAAATTTACAAAATTACCCTCATATTTTATCTTTTATGTAATTTAGTCCCTAAACCCGAAACTTTTAAATTAACCACATTTAATCAAAATCCATGCTAGATGAATTTCTTAGAGACTAATACAACCCATATTTATCACTATTTCACCTAAACTCTATGAAGTTTACTATTTTAACAATTAAATCCTTAAACATTAAAATTACCAAAAATCACTTAACAAAATACTTTTATTTAACTATCAAATTCACGAATCTATCAGCTAATTTTATAAACATATTTAAATCATTCATGGTAGGTCCCTAAAATTTTAAGAATTCTATGAATTAACCCCCGAGTTAGTTGGATCTAATTGTAACGGTATCAAAAATAAAA
>CM025144.1:22631743-22642319 GCA_013467495.1 Gossypium gossypioides | reverse complement strand
GTAGCAAGGAACGTACATAGACGTAGATACTTAACCACTATCAAATCCCACTTAACATCGCAATAAAAGGAATAAAAAATTTTTGCAATTATCAAAATAGAAAAAGATCAAAACAGATTACGTTATCCAAAACTAAAAAAGTATATACCAAACTTGGGCCTCTAAATGCAATAAAAAGTAAACTAGAAAAGTAAACGGACCTCCACACCTGGGCCTCTAAATGCAATTAATGTTTTCCTTTCTTCGTTTCTTGAATTTTTCATAAAAGGTAATCATTTTGAGAATCATGTTTTTAGGTTGAAAAAGATCAAATCCCTATACAAACTTCATGGGACATCACCTTAACAAATTTCAAAATGATTTTATGACTCGTAAATTAAATTCTCAAATGATAATTCCCTTAACAAACTTGGTACTACGGATTTCATAAATCCACCATTGAAACATAAATTTCTTGCATCGAGAGTCAACTTATTAATTCTCATGAAGCCAAATTTCCTTTTCCTGACTTTGAACTGTTCCAATTGTGAACCTTGTACCATGTTCTTTTACAAAATTGCGTCTTAAAGTAGATATTCTTCAATATAGTTCCTTTATCTTGCCCTCTCTTTATTTTTTTGCTTTTTCGTTTTATTATTTTTGTCTGTTTTTTTTTCTTTTTTCTTGATATAAGCAAAATCTTCTTTCTATAGACTCTTACATTCTCCAAGTAGATTAATTTCCTAATTTAAACCTGCCATGAGCAATCAGAGATGAACTTGTTCCAAGGTTATAATGTCGGCTCGAGTTTAGGTGCCAAAGAAAGGGCTAAAATAGGCTCAAATAGATTACTTTAGGGCTCGTACCGAAAGATAAATTTCTTCAGGAAATCTTCATTATCCTCTAGGGCATCTCATATCCTTTTTTTTCTTTTTGATTTTTTAGAAATCTCTCTAGACTGCTCTTTTCGAGTTTTCACCCTAGAGTTTATCTCCCTGTTTTATGCTATTGAAGACGTCACACTTTCCCAAGGATTAACTTCTTGATTTGAACAAACATATTCGATCAAAATGGTCTTTTAAGGATTGTAACGTGGTTTGAGGGTTAAGGGTCAATCAGAGAAAGGTTTTCCAAGCTAAAATATATATTATATGAAAGAGTATAAAAACCATGAGGAGCTATTTTAAATTTTTGATTGCTCTTTCCATCTCCCAATCACTTTTCTTTGTTTTTAATCCTTCCTAATTCCTTTTTTTTTGTTTCTTATTCGTTTTCCCTATTTTTCCTTTTTTCTTTTTTCGGAATAAGATCAAGAATTTAGAATTTTCTTTCATTTTTCATGATCTTCTTGTCAATCCATGATGTTCGAGGGATGACTTTAATTAGGGTTTAGAAAGAAGATACATCAGGCTCAAAATGGGGTAGTAAGGGATATAATTTTCTCTAACTGATGGGGAGAACAAAAGAATGCCATTTATGATTTCAAAAATATGGTTAATCTCATCACAAAGTCATTCTTGGGAATGCTTCCATCTTTTCAATTTGAATTGCGCATAATCTCATGTTTGTCTCACAGTGTTGTAAAATAATCGATCCATACCCAAAACCACACAAAATTTCCTCCAAAGTGGAGGGTGATCCTTCGATAAGGGTCAATTTTGAGCAAACAATATGACCCAAAATGGTTAACAGATGAAATTTTCAAGTGAAGGATATTTCAAAAATGCCATTTGTCACTTTAAACATGGCCAACTATTAAGTAATTAACCTTAAGGAGAATGCAAGATTCCAAGGTAAAACATAACCTCAAACATGACAAACAAAGAAAAGCAAAACAAAAAAACCAATGTTACTCAATGCGAATAACTCTTTAAGAAAATCAAGCTTAGTTTTTAAGCAAAGTATTTTTCATTGCATCAGAATTTACAAAGTTCAACATCTTGTCACCGTCCATTTTAGCGAGAATCAATGCTCCACTAGAGAAAACTTTCTTCACCACATACGGTCCCTCCCATTTTGGCGTCCATTTTCCCCGATGATCACGAACATATGACAGAATCTTCTTCAGTACCAAATCTCATTCTCTAAACTGCCTTGGTCGCACTTTCTTGTTATAGGCCTGCATCATTCTTTGCTGATACAACTAGCCATGACATAAAGCTACTAATCTCTTTTCCTCAATTAAATTCAACTGCTCATATATCTCTTGCACCCATTCAGCCTCCTCGAGTCATACCTCTCTTAACACTTAGAGATGGGATTTGTACCTCAATAGGTAAAATAACCTCCATGCCATACACTAATGAAAATGGAGTAGCTCCAGTCGAAGTCCTCACTGGTGTGCGATATGAGTGGACAGTAAAAGGGAGTTTCTCATGCCAATCTCTATACGTTTCTGTTGTCTTGGAAATGATCTTCTTGATATTCTTGTTTGCGGCCTCGAGTGCCCTATTCATTTTTGGATGATATGGCTCAGAATTGTGATGCTTGATCTTAAATTGTACGCAAACCTCATCTATCAAGGCATTGTTCAAGTTATTGGCATTATCTAAGATGATTCTTTCTTGTAAACCGTATCGACAAATGACCTCTTTTTTCAAAAATTTGTAGATCACTGATCGAGTTACATTGACATATGAAGCAACTTTAACCCACTTGGTGAAATAATCAATCACTACAAAGATGAAGCGATGCACGTTTGATGCTTTCAGTGCGATGGGGCCAATGACATCCATGCCCTACATTGAGAACGGCTAAGGAGGCGCCAATACATGAAGATTGGTAGGAGAAGTGTTAATATTTCTAACATTTATGACATTTTTTAGCATAATTTAAATAATCTCATTCCAACGTCAACCAAAAATATCCCGCCTTCATGATTTGCCTTGTCATCAAATGTCCGTTACTATATGCTCCACATACTCCATCATAGATTTCCTTCATTATTTGATTCGCCTCTTCTGTGTCGACACATCTCAACAGGGTTTGGTCATATCCTTTTTTGTACAAAAACTCACTATCCAAGAAGAAACCCATAGCCAACCTCTTAATTATTCATTTATCATTTTCTGAGGTGCAATCGGGTATTGTTGGTATTGCAAATATCGCTTAATGTCAACATACCACGATTTCCCATCCGTTCTTGATTCTACTCTTAAATAGTGGGCCAGTGAGTCCTCGACTCTTAGCTGTATAGGTTGCACTTCTGTTTCGGATCCTACTTTGAACATGGCGGCTAGAGTAGCTAATGCATCTACTAACTGGTTTTCTTCTCTTGGAAAATGACAAAATTGAACATCATCAAAATTTTTTATTAGTCCATATACATATGTTTGATAGTGAATTAGTTTGGAATCCCTTGTTTCCCATTCTCCCTTGTTTCCCATTCCCCTCTTAATTGGTAAATAACTAATGCTGAGTCACTAAAAACTTTTAAAAGCCTAATTTTTTTCTCAATGGCGATCTAAAGTGCTAAAATGCATGCCTCGTATTCAGCTACATTGTTCGTACAGGTGAACATCAGTTTAGCTGTAGCGGGAAAATAATGGCCACTTGGGGAGATTAATATTGCCCCAATCCTATGCCCCATCATGTTGGATGCTCCATCAAAATACACCCTCCAAATTTCTTCTTCGCACTTAGAAATTGACATGATCTCTTCGTCTGGAAAATCAAAACTTATGGGCCTGTATTCTTCTTTCACGCGATTTGCCATAAATTTCGTGACTATGCTTCTTTTTATAGCCTTTTGGGACACGTAGACAATGTCATACTCGGACAATACCACTTTCCAATGAGAAACTATTCCTGACAATGATGGCTTCTCGAAAATGTACTGCAAAGGGTCCAACTTTACGATGAGGAAGGTGGTGTGATACAACATGTATTGCCTTAGTCGACGCACGGTCCATGATAAAGTGCAACACATCTTTTCTAGATGGGAATACTTGGCTTCATGTTCTGTGAACTTTTTGCTCAGATAATAGATTGCGTGCTCTTTCTTATTTGAACCATCTCGTTGCCTCAGAACACAACCTATGGAATTATCCAGCACTACCAAATACAAAATCACAGGTCTTGCTGGCATCGGGGGAATAAAAATTGGTGGCTTAGCCAAATACTCTATTAATTTCTTGAACGCTTTTTGACAATCTTCAGTCCATTCACCATCACTATCCTTAATTAAGAGATTGAAGATGGGATCACATTTATCCGTCAACTGTGAGATGAAACGAGACACGTAACTTAATCATTCCATAAAACCTATTACCTCCTTTTGAGTTTTAGGGGGTGTCAAATCTTGAATTTCTCCTTATCCGAATCTATTTCAATTCCCCATTCACTCACTACGAAACCCAACAACTTCCCCGACTTTACCCCAAAAGTATATTTTGCTGGATTCAATCTCAATTTGTATTTCCTCAATCTTTCAAATAGTTTACGGAGGTTTTCCACATGGCCGTCCTCCCTAGTGGACTTTGCTATCATATTATCAACAGAAAATTCAATCTCTTTATACATCATGTCATGAAACAGTGTCACCATTGCTCGTTGATATGTGGCCCTGATATTTTTTAAACCAAATGACATGATCCTGTAACAAAAAGTTCCCCAAGTCATGATGAATGTGGTTTTTTCCATGTCTTCCCTTGCCATTTTAATTTGATTATACCCCGATAATCCATCCATGAAAGAGAAAATACAATGTTTAGTAGTGTTATCCACCAGTGTGTCTATATAAGGTAACAAAAAACTATCCTTGGGGCTGGCTCAGTTCAAATATCTATAATCGATGCACATTCTTACTTTCCCATCGTTTTTAGGCACTAGTACAATATTCGCCACCCATTTTGGTTATTTAGCTACTCCTAGAAATTCCGCATTGAATTGTTTCTTGACCTCTTCTTTAATCTTCAACAGGATTTCAAGTTTCATCCTTCTCAACTTCTAGTATATGAGCTTGCAATCTGATATAAGGTAGCTTGTGCTCCACAATATTGGTGTCCAAACCTAGCATATCTTGGTATGACCATGCAAACTCATCCGAGAACTCAATAAGTAGACCCTTCAACAATTGACTTTGCTCTAGAATGAGAATGGTTCCAATCCTAATTTCCTTTCTTACCTCATCATCACCTAGATTGATCAAATATGTTCCCTTTAAGTAGGGTTCTATAAGTTTCTTTTCTTGTTCAACTAGCCTCAAAAACTCATCTGGTACAACTTCCACCTCTTCAGTCCCATTATCGTTATAGTAAACATAATTATGAGAATTTGATTCAAAGATGTCATTTGGATCATTTATCAATTCATGAGGTATATCACTGAAATAATTATGAGTATGTATATTTGTATACAAATGAAAATGATTGAATGAATAAAAGTGATTAGGAACATGATCCAAATCTGCTTTCATTAAAGAGAAAACATTTTTACATATATTTTTGAAGGAAATTAAATTAACTGAACAATATTAAACTTTGATATAAAACTCTTAAAAATGATTACATATCTGAGGGCTTAAGGATAATAGGTAACGATATGAGCTGCCAATTGTCCAAGGTGGAAGGGTCGTGGCGAACTGAGTCTCTTGACATCGACACCTTATCGCCAATTATGTTTAGATCCATTGCATCTCTATTAGTCATTAACTTAACTGGGGTCCTTTCTTGGTGCTCAAATCCCACTGAGTAAAAGGTATCAGATAGTGGAGGATAAATCAAAGGAGGTTCTACCACTTTTTTTCCAGCCATGCGAGCCAACCTCTTTACTCTCCGCTCTTTACACATCCTCTCGACATCCTCCCTTATGGGCTTATATCCCAACCCTCTTGTATCTTTCTGAGCGGGAACAAAAATGGGTTTTGAGATACCTTGTAGGTCTTTTCCCAAGCCCAAGTGGATTTCTAACCCTTCCCTATTGTTTGGGCAAATAACATATTTGTTGTTCGTGGCATATGAGGCTTAGGGGCTTGCATTCCCTCTGCCATGTAAGATGTAGTGGCCACCTTAAAGGTTTGGAAAAAACTCTCTATTGTATCATCATCCACTTTTATGAAAAGAGAATTCGGCAAGCTAGCTATCAGTAGGTCATCTTCGCCTCGCATGATGCATAAATTCTGATCGATTACAAATTTCAATCTTTGGTGCAAGGACGATGGTACCACCCCAGCCAAATGAATCTAGGGGCGTCCCAATAGCATATTGTAAGAAGGTGTTATATCCATCACCTGAAAGTGAATAAGGAAATTAATGACTCCTACAAACAAGAGAATCTCTATTTCGTCAATCACGCTTCTTTTGGTGCCATCAAAATCTTACACCACTAAAGGGTTCGATACCATATACGAGGTGTCCACGGATAGCTTAAACAATATTGACATGGGAAGGACGTTGATTGATGACCCATTGTTGATCAGGACCCTAGCCGCGAAATAGGCTTTACACTTTACTGAAATGTGTAGTGCCTTGGTACTTCCTCTTCCATCTGGGGGTATTTCATCATCATTGAAAGATATGTAATTTAGGGCCAAATTGCTCCCTGCTAAGTGACTGGCATTATCCACTGACATGTTGTAAGCAACATAAGCTTGTTTTAGAATTCGTACAAAAGCCTCCATGTGTGGCTCCGAGTTCAAAAGTAGTGACATCAGAGAAATTCTTGCTGGTGTTTTGTTGAATTATTCAACCACGCTATACTCACTGTGCTTTATCAGACATAAAAATTTGTTAACTTCATCATTCTTGATTTCTCCCTTTTGGTCTTCCCTCGTTTTCTTATCAGCTTTTTTATCGTTAATTTCTGGTTGATTTTTTGAAATCACGTCCTTCCCATGAGGTTCTTTCCCCATTGTGTTTGGCTTGTAACAATGTCCGCTTTAAGTTATGCCACTAAGTCCTGAAATGTTAGAGGCATTAGATCCAACCATCTTATTATCATACCTCCAAGGAACTCATTGGTTATCTCCATACTTAAAAAGGTCGGGAACCCTGATGACCAACACATCATCCTGTACAAGTTTTGAGGTAGACTCTTTTTCAATAGGGGTTTTCTTTCCATATACGATAGTGACATGTTTTGCATCTAACGTGTTTATCTCATTGGTCTTAACACCCTCCCGTATCTCTAGCTAGAAAGAATCCAAAAGACACTGTATATGTTCCCTAAACATTGGGCAAACTTGGATTGAGTGTCATCGACTCATTGGTGGAATTTGCAGACTTGATCCATATCAATTCCCATTACAGAACTGGGTGGCTTGACGTGAATTAGATTTGACTTCCTCAAGATGTCGAAGAGTCGTTCAAGTGAGGTTGTGATTTCTTCCACTTTTCTCCTTTGAAGGTTTTTTTCTCAAGATGTCGAAGAGTTGCTCGATTGTGGTTTGGTAACAGATTCCTGTTAACATTTGGTGTATTCTTTCACTGGAAATTTATGCCTTTATAAGATCTTGCACCTTGTATTTTAGCGCTAAGTAATTCTCGATGGTATGACCTGGGTTGCCAGAGTGATACTCACATCGAGCATTGACATCATACCACTTTAGAAATGGCAGTTGCATTGGTTCCTTGTGTGTAGGTACAAGGAGGTGTTTCTCCACTAGGATTGGAAAAAGTTTCACGTAGGAGATGGGAATTGGATCAAATACAGACCTCTCTCGTAGTGGCATTACTGGAGTCTGGGTCTGTGGGGACTGGGTTGGCATAGTTAACATGGGGGACTTGTAATAGGTACAGGTGGACAATACATAAACGGTGAAGTATTGGTAGCATTTACAGCTAGGTATTAGGGGCGTGGAGGTATTAGGCTCGGGTATAGAAAGTAAGAGTATAGGTATCTGCCTGGTGCGATTGTTTACGTTTCTATTTCCTTTTTCTTCCCAAAGATAACTCTCTTTGCGCTTAAAGGATCATCTATTTTGCCTGACTTCAATGCATTCTCTATCATTTCTCTGGATAATACCATATCTGTGAAGGTCTTAGAGGCATTTCCTACCATCTTGTCATAGTATATGCCTTTTAGCGTACAAACGAACAGAACAATAGTTTCATTTTTCGTGAGCAGGGGCTGTACTTGCGATACCAGGTCCCTCTATCGTTGTGGTATTCCTTAAAACTCTCATTTGACTTTTTTCCATGCTCTGCAGAGTTAGGCAGTCTGGGGCCATGTTTATAATATGCTTGTATTGAGAAATAAATGCCCGTGCGAGCTCTCCACAAGTTCGAATCTGGCTCCTGCTCGTACGAGCAGCCATTTTCTTACAATACATGACGATGTGAGTAATGGGGCAATTACTACCATTGAATTTTTCAAAGTCAGGAACTTTGAATTTTGGTCGGACGACCACATCGGGTACCAAACACAGGCCTTTTGCTTCTACAGATCTGAAGGTATCTAATCCTTCGATGACTTTCAAACGTTCCTCAATTAGGCTAAATTTATGAGCTTATTCATCCATAATCAAATTTCCCTTATCCACTTCTCTCGGCTCATCATTTCCAGGTAACTCGTTTACTTTTGGGATTTGAATGGTCATAGCTGACGCTTGAAGTGGTAAATCTTCGCGATATACCCCTGTATCACCGTAAAAAAGAATTGGATTGTCTAAAGTGCTGCTTCCTTCTCCTACCTTGGCCTTGCCTTTGACCGTTGTAGTCATCATTTCCATAATCCTTTCAATTTGTTCCTCTAGTTTGGCCATGCGTGCTAATTCTTCTTCCGTCATCTTCTTGGCTTTTGAGTGGGTGTTATATCGGTGAGCTATCCTTGGTGCTTTTTTAAATGGCATTTATTTCCAAAGTTAGAAAAATTATTTGGATTTTTCATAAAAAAATGTTCTTTTATTTTTATTTTTTTAAAAAGATGTTTTTGAATAAACAAATGAGCGAATGAGTGAACGAATGGATGATTGAATGAATGAATGAAATTGGGGCACATTGTCATAAATATACTCGAATATAAACATTTTCTTTCATAGAAGGTTCCAAAACTATTCGGCTTACAAAGTTTTTTTTTTCATTTTTCATTCATACTTAAAGAAAATCCTAATTGATCCTATTACCATAGGGCAAATCGCTACTCGCCGTTCTTGTCCCGGAAGCGCATTTTCTTAGTCTCGTTCCATGATTGCCATATTCCCTTTAATTCATATTCACGATTCCTCCTACAGTCCATGCAGACTATTTGAGGTAGGCAACTAGCTATCTGGCAATCGTCTTCTCTGCTCTAAGTATCCTCTGACATTCTCGCTATTATCCCTATATTTTCTACCCCATGCCAAATAATTAAATCTTCCCGAAGTGTGTTCATGTCGAATATAGATGTGACACTGTGCCCCAAGTATTTAAATGATGCATGAATTATGCCATTGAGAGACATAGACACAAGAAAAATAAAGTCAATAAAAAATAATAAAGTCAAATGAAAAACAATGTGAAATTAAATCATAAAGCATTGTGAACAAATTCAAACACAAAACATACGAATAAATGCTCATGAGGTCCTATAGGGTATTATTATGAGGGGTAAGGTACGACTCTTATGTCTAGACTTCAAATTTAAAATGGTCATTACATGCTGGCTTACGGCTGACTCTAATGCACAGGGAACCCAAGGCTTAAATTCGACATCCATAGGGATGCGTTCCCCTTTAAAAGGGTTGGCCTTTGGGTGGTAAGACTTCCATAACGTACACGGTAGCATTTGCTACACAAACATCTATGTTTATCTTAACCATGGAGTAGTCCTTAAACTTATGCGGTGACATATTGTCACATGAAAGCCTAAGGCTACTCCTTCTAAACGGGATGGGCCCGGACGTAGGACCAAAAACAAAATGCAACATGAATGACAATTATAGCTGCCCCATGACGATAGAGTCGACATACACATTAATCAATTTTATCGATAAAAGAATAAACAAATAAATCAACACATATTCAACAATTTAAAATGACATTAGACAATTAAACAAATTAATGTACGAATAAATAAATCTAATATGCACAAATACTAAAAAACCTAGCTCTTAATYCTAAGTAAGTCGACTCACTAACGTCCCCAGTRGAGTCGCCAAGCTGTCATAACGTTGCCTACATAAGAGTACGGGGGCCTAGTAAGCAAAGCTAGACACGGAGGGACTAAATTACGTAGAGTCGCCCCTAACCAATTAGGGCTAGATTGGTTAGCCACCTATAGTCTAAAAATCTAGAATTAGTACTACGAAAAAATCCTAAAAATCTAGACTCAATCTCATCACCAAATTTTGGGTTCGGGAGTACGGTTACGTGTGGGAAAGGTTATAGCACCCCCACAATGCCTATCTGAGGATAGTCCTACAGGGTCTTAAGAGCTAGATTTTTTTTATTTAAGCATATTAATGTCTTAACCTAAGCTAAAATTTTATGGAAATCTTAAATAAAAACTCTAATGGAAACACCTCCAGTTTACTTGTAGCTCGATTAAGATGTGTTCACCGAACTTATCTAATTTGAAACTTAAATTATAGATTTTTACTTTTAACGGGAATCCTAAAGGATACTTAAATAATTCTAGTAAAATACCTTCAATTCCTAAAATTAATTCTATTTTAGAATTC
>CM025144.1:22617245-22631172 GCA_013467495.1 Gossypium gossypioides | reverse complement strand
ATGTTTATATATTGTTTTTTAATCTTGTTTATTTGTAAAAAATGATAATAATGATATTTAATAATAGTAGTAGTAGTGATGATAATAATAATTTGGGCCTTTGACAAGCCCAAAAAGGAAAGAAGAAAGAAAAGAAAGAAAAAAAAAATGTCTCAAATACACCAAAATTGGGTGGGCTTCGAACGGCCCAAGAGAGAACAAAAATTTAAATGAGCCCCCAATCAAGTTCAGACAAAAACGGGTGTCTGCAATAATGATATTTAAATCTAGAACACCATGCAACATAAACAATTAACTTAACTATTGTATTACTTAATTTGATTATTTTTAATTATTTTTAATATTATTTAAAAAGACTCTCCCAGGCACGTTTCTAATCCTTTATTATTAGAGAACCCCTTAAAGACAATCCCTCTTATCCAATTAACTGCCCTTCCTTCTCAAGCACAAGTTGCAACCCCTGCTGAATCAGGTAGCAACTTTCCTTGGCACGGTCTGATAGAGTTTGTATCATCTCCCACGTCGCTCAATTCTATCTTACCTTGCATCTGCTTCCTTAGCGAATCCTCTATCTCTTATCGCTCAAGTCTTCGAGATCACGTCCCTTGAACAGATTCTTTGGAGTGGGGCTCTCAAAGAAGCTAGGAGGCATTACCACAACAATGTAGCAACTTTAGAGAAGTTTGTAAAATCTAACGAAGATGCTTTGGCTGGGCTTTGCCAAAAATATCAAGACTCAAGTAATTTTATCATAAGGTTGTCTACTCAGATCACAAATTTGAAGAGGAAACAAGTGTATGTTCAAATCGAAAATAATCAACTGAAAGATGAGATCAACTACTTGCAGGATGACAAATCTGTCTCAGAGGAGAAGATCAAGGCTCAAGAGAAGAGTCACAAGGCAGAGTTGGAGAGGCTACGCCAATCCCACAATTAAAACTTCATAAAGTATCGAGAGGATACTCAAAAGAATCTTATTGAAGCACTACCAGAATTGGGACCAAATCTAATTCTGCATGCCCAAGTGGCCTCTGGTCCTCTTGATCTTAGCAATGCAGACTTCGATTACCTAAAGGACATCTTTACGGAGTCATTCAACTTTGACGTCTACCATCTTGAAGGCGATGAGTTGGATGCCTTTCAAAGAGAGTGGAAACAATCAGATGTCTTTTCCATTCCCACCACGCTAGGAGCTGAAGATAACGAAGGAAGCCTAGCAGATATGGAGCAAAACCCTAAAGGTCATCCTCAAACAGATGAGGTTCCTAATGAGCCCACTGACTAGCCCATTTTCGCTTGTGAATATGATATGCGAATTGTGCAAGTATATACGTCGAACAAGTAATAAAGTGATGAGTGAAATTTTCTCCACAGGGATTATAATGGTATAATTTGGTCGAGTTATTAAAGTAAGGTATGATTAATGTTATGAAAAAATAATGATAAGATTGCAGTGGTAATTTGAAGGAATAATGATACATACAGTAATGAAAAATGCTATGACACGACCAGACAAGAGTAAGAATGCAATGGAAAATTCGATAATAATCACGTGAATAAATGAACAAGTAAACAACTAAAAAGATGCTATGGAAAAGAAACTACGACAAATGATAACGGGTCTACGATTTTGATTTGGAAGGTCGAGATTACTAAGAATCTGCCCTTACTAACAGTAATGCCTTGGCAAAACCATACTCAACCTACTGCTCAGAATAGTTATAAAATGGTCTACTTCTTTCGAGAACAAGACCTCAAGTTACATTGCTTTAAGCGATATATGTTTATAGGCCTTTAGAATGGTACCTTGCACTGTTTTGTTTTCTTTCCTTATGAACATTGCTCTATGTCTAAAGGCTGCTACAAGTATTCGGTCAAACAATTGCTCATATCATTCAATTTCGATTTCATTAACCTAACCTTGTCATAATTAGATTAATTTAATGAACATGTTGTACATCCATCTATGTCTAGAGTTTTCAAATATTTAATTTTATAAAAAAAAACCATTGAATAAAATAGAGTATTAGAGCAGATCTATGCTTCAGTCATTAAAGAAAATAAGAGTTTTATCAAGTAATCCCAACCTTATGAGATCTAGCTCATGAGTTGGTAATTAAAATTCAAACCCAAAGTATTATTTAACATCATTTTCATAAAATCAATTCACGAAGAGCAATCAATAAACAATGGAAGAACTTTGGGAAGATATCTTTCGTTTATCCAGCCCATACTCTAGCGATGCAGTGTCCTGTGGTGGCTGAGAGGGACTACCTTCGTCTACCTCTTCTACTCAGCCACTACCCTATATTTTTTCTCTTTTTTTCTCTCCACCCTCTTTAGGGTTTCCTCCTTTGACTTTTATAATTGCTTTCCCTAGGGTAAATCCAACAGTCCATGATTTTCTTCTCTCTTTTTCAGGTAGATATATTTGGTACAAGATCAACTGGGTCTAAGATCGGTACACTTTGAATGCTGACTGAAAATCTTCTCGGCATTGCCACGCCATTTGTGTTTACAAACTGTCCAACCCTTTGCCCCAACAAACCTTCACTCCTTTACTTCTCGTTTCTCAACCTGCACCTACCAATCCACTACCACACACAACCCTTCCACAACTAATTAAAAATAATTGACGTTTAAGTATAGTCCAAGCTCCTAATTTAATGCTAAAACAAGAAAATACTAATAAAATTTCCTATAATGCAACTAAATGTACCAAAGTACAAACGATTAGCTAGATCTAAAGGTATAAAATATAACTCTTTTCAAGAGTTATCTCCCACCAAAGGAGGAAACTAAAATTTTATTTTGTTTTGCCTTGTACTTCCTTTTTCATCACGTCTGTAATAATTTCCCATATCTTTTTCTAATGAAGCTATTATTTGTTTGTTCATTTTCCTTCTCATCAAAATCTTACTAACACAAAAAAGTATCCTTTACACTTATAAAGGTTTTAACATACTTGAGGAACTCTACTAGGGTCGGAATAATATGCATACAGGGCCTCTTCACTTCCCATGGTCCAAGAATCGATTAAATCGGACTCATATACCAAAACTTATAACACCTGAAACCAGATCCGATGAATCAGATTTAGATCTTGGGTATTACCATACCAATACAGATGTAAGCTTACCCAACTTATACAAATTAAAATCGACTACAGTTTACGTAATTACTAAATTTTGAACTAAAATACATAAGTACATATAATCGAGTGAATACAAACACAACACATGGTAATTAAAATACAAAATAAAAACGTCTAGCTTGAAATCCTAATCTATCATAGATATTCCCAAGGTGTGGATTTCTATGTATTGGTTCAGACATTGAACACACCGCGCAACTCGCCCTATATGCATAATAAACCGATACGCCATTCCTTGGCGTAGTTCTAGCCTTGTTCCTCCAGGCGTAGTCTCACATTCCTCTTGAAACATAGGAAACGACCATGTAAGTTCATAAGAACTGAGTGAGAAATAATCATTTGTACCTTAGTTGTTGTATTCCATAAACAGGCAGATAATCTATCACAACAATCTTTTCTTCTTTAAACTTCATCTATCTATCATCATGAGCATCACACCATTTATAAACATGATCATTTCTTCTGTCCCCTATAACATGGCATGTATCCTTTATCATAGTTCCATCAATAACTTCATCTCATCAGCCTTCCTTTCTAATTCATCTTGATGATGGTTCCTTTACCCATATTCTTCGTAAATCAACGTTTAGAGTTACTCTTCATACATGATCATTCTTCAACCCCCTTTTTCTCTTACTAATTAAAAGCATATGCCCTACTTCGAGTTATCAAACGTAGTCTTTACTTAGATTCATTCTTTAAACTCACTTGGTTCTTATCTTGTATTAATCGGATAGCACATTCTACTTTTACTAATCTTGATTTTAAAAGAATCCAGGTGGAATACACTATGGCATTTCATATGGAGCCTGCCATAAAAAAAGCTCATTAAGAATATCTCACCAAGGGTTCAACATGGTACACCATAAGGGCATTTCCTTTATAGTTCACCATGCATATCGTTCCTTTAGAGTTCGCCATGAGTACTATTCCTTTAGAGTTTGCCATTGCGATGTTTCATTTAGATGGTTGCCACAAGGGTCATTCTTCCAGGATTTTCCACAAAGGTTTTCATTTCATGATTCACCACAAAGGCTTTCATTTCTAACGTGTTTACAATATGGATTCACCTAAATTCACATTATGTGAGGTTTGTCCATCATCGTCCTAAGATACACAGACAAATCCCATCGGGTAATAACCGCTCTTTAGTTCCTTTCAAAAAATGCTATGACCATGGACTTTTGCTTTCAGAGATCGTGTTTAAAGTCCTGACAGACTCTTTTAGACTCCACCATGGTGAACAGACACATTTGACCGGCTCTTCATGTATTGACACCATTTAAGACTTTACACTTGGATCTATTAACAACACCCGACTAACTCATATCTCATCACATATATTCAATTTGTGCTCATACAAGCATACTTCATCATCATAATACTTATCACATGCTTAACATGTTAGATTCCCTA
Source organism: Gossypium gossypioides (assembly GCA_013467495.1). Lineage (NCBI taxonomy): Eukaryota > Viridiplantae > Streptophyta > Magnoliopsida > Malvales > Malvaceae > Gossypium > Gossypium gossypioides. Next base: position 22,626,602 of record CM025144.1, on the reverse strand, counting down.
TGAGCTACACATGCAAGACCTAACAAACATTCATACAATAGTATAACCTTCATATTATACTTTTCTGATGTCGATTTCATTGTTCATTCATTTTCCACAGGCATATCTAGCATACACGGTATACATGCAAGAGTTAGTTTAGGGACTCACTTGACATCCACAAATAGCAACTTGAACTCCAGATCCAACAAGAAACTGCAACTACCACTGCTTAAGAAATGGAATAGCACCATTAAAGCTCATTCTTAGCCCTTTTCCATCAACACAAACCCAGATAATCCCTCATATAAAGCCTTACTTCCTCATCTTACTGTTCAGACCTTTACAGTCCTAATCTTTCATAACATAGCATGTAAAGCCATAAAACTTTCCTTGACATGGAGTAACTATTGATAGAGACCCAGATCAACAGCTCTAGTTTAAGGGAGAAAGAAACATTGTAAGTTCTTTAAGATACAGGTAACGATACTTCTTGAGGAAGGAAGAAGAAAAACTCTCTCTTTTCTAGCCTGAGTAACTATATAAATAGCCTAAGCCTTTATTGGAACCTGACACTTGTCTTAAACTTTCAAAACTGCCTTAATAAAATTGTTTACCGCTGTAAATGAAAATTCAATATTTTATATTTCTAGTCCAACCCTTTGTTCCATCCTAACTACCTTGTTAGTAAGTAACTAACTTGATAGCCCAATAAAATCGGTGAACAATACCTTCGGCAATAACCCAATTCACCAAAAAATCCTCATTATTCTTACCAATCTCTTCTTCTTTACAACTCAACACATTCAGAGAACAATCCTTACATAATACTGTAACATCAACTATACGCCCAAACTATACACTAAAAGTATCAATTGGGCAGATAACACTACGCCTCTTAGATTGCTTTCGGTTTACTCGCCAAATTTAGGATTCTCCAAAACATGGTATTACAACTTATGTCTATTTTCTGCCTGACTAACACTTTAATCAACCTTCGGGGATTGGGGTGTTACATGGCGACTTCAATGAAATCCTATTTTTGATTAAGAAAAAGGGAATTGCCTAAAGAAGAACGTCGAATGGAGGAATTTCGAACTACACTAAAAACATGTCAATTAAAAGATATGGGATATGAGGGGCCATGGTTTACATAGGAGAGTGGTAACTTTGATAAAATAATATCAAAGAAAGGCTAGATAGGGAGTGGGAAATTAGAACTAGTGGTGGAAACACCTAGAATTTCATGTGATGCATTTGGCGCATTTTTTTTAGATCACTTCCCTTAGCTTATATCTATGACTCAAGAAAGGAAATGGATTACTAGCCCAAGGTTCCAATTTGAATCATGGTGAACTATAGAGGACACTTGTGAGATTGAAATTCGAAAGTTATGGTTTACGAGTGAAAAAAATATTCTCCAATGCCTTGCATATATGTGTTTGGGATTGCAAAAATAGGGTGACAACATAATGAGAAAGTCAATGGGTACAAAAAAATTGCATAGCCAGATCGATGTTCTAAATGAGTGGGATAGGGGGGACAAAAATCGGTTGGAGCTTATGGAAACAAAATTGAATCTTAATATAGGAATTGATAAAGAGGAGAGGTATTGAGAGCAAAGGGCAAGAGCTAATTGGCTAAAGTTGGAAGACAGAAACACTGTGTTTTCCCATCGGTTCGCTTCCTAATGAAGGCATACAAATTAGGTAAAGGATTACAAATAGGGGACAGTCAAGTGGTCACGGATCATCAAGGTATGTTGTCAATAACGAATTGGTACTTTGATGAATTATTCACAACTCAAGGAGTAGGGAATACGAACCACATATTAGGAGGGGTCAAGAGCTATATTACGGAGGAGATGAACAAACACCTAACAACAGATTATACAAGGAAGGAAATTATGATTGCCTTAAAGGAAATGAGTCTCATAAAGGCTCCAGGAATAGATGGTTTTCCAGCTTTATTTTTCCAAAAGTACTGGCACGTTGTGGCACACGATGTATGATATTTTTGCTTGGATGTGTTGAACGAAGGGGCTACTCTAATAGGTATTAATCTCACTCATAACATTCTTATTCCAAAAGTTACCAAGCCAGATAACCTAAAATAGTTTTGACCCATAAGTCTGTGTTCGATGCTTTATAAACTGATAGAGAAGGCAATAGCTAATCGACTTTAGAAAGTATTGAATGTTTGCATAAATGAAGCACAAAGTGCCTTTGTCCCAGGGCTATTAATCACGGATAACGTTTTACTAGGCTATGAAATTTTGAATACCTTTAAGCATAAAAGAATGGGTAAAAGGGGTCACTTTGCTTTAAAACTGGATATGAACACGACATATGACAGGGTGGAATGAGACTTCCTAAGGCAGGTGATGACAAAGATAAGGTTTGTTAGAGCATGGATTGATCTCATAATGCATTTCCCTTATATATTCTTAATATGTGGTGAAGGGTTTTCATCAATTTCACAACAATTTGATTCCATCAATTATTCTCAACTTACTTTAACCTTTGATCATGCTAAGGAACGAAACTATATAGAAATTTAAATGAATTAATTTATGGAGTTACAATCCGTAAGCTCCAAGCTATACATATACATTTAAACTATGTAATATACTATATACATATCAATTTCATAATCAAGCTCATCATCCACTAATTTCCATTCAACTAAACCAATGTACCTCAATATGGTACCCAATTATACTAATTCAATTTGTAAAAATTTAACCTATATTATATAACATTTAACCATTTATAATCCATTCAATTCATAATATTTACTTCATACCATTAGTCAATTTCTACCTAGTCAATTTGCCACAATTTATTGTGGCAAATTAGGGTCTTTTCGGCACTTAATGAGCTTGTTTTGGAGTGTTTTTATATGTTTTTATATTATTTTCGATTTTTATTATCTTAAGTTTAATTTATGCAAAATAAACATTTTGACACAATTTTGAGTAATGTCATGACCTAATAGGACACTACGAGCCTAGGGATGATTTAACGACTACATTTAGTGTAAAATGACATCGATCTTGTGGTGTCGCAACACCGGATGATGATTAGAAATTTTAATTATGGGTATTTTAGTCCAAAAAATGTAATGTAATTAGATTTTTGGGCTGCTAATCAACCCTAATTAGGTCAGATCATAAACTCGATAAAAGATATGTTTAGCCTCATTTTGAAGGGCTTGATCAAGTGAGACACTTAGTTAGTTTTATGTTTTTATTTTAGTTTTTATTTTCTTTCAATTTAGTCATTAAACAGTTGTTGTTCTTGTTTAACTTGAATTCGATTTCGATCCAAGCTTCAAATTAAATAGATTTTATTTATTTCTTTTTGGTTTCCAATTGCAATCAAAACTATCTTCACAATTGTTAAAGGAAAATCAGATTTTGTGCACAAATCGACATTAAAATGAATTTATTTTCTTATTCCCTTCTTTTATTTAATTTACGATTTTGTATGTTGAATACGAGTTTAGGGATTATTGCATCTAGATCCATGAGTGGCTAGTTTCCTTAGGGACATTAACGAACGAATGTGTGACTAATTAACGAATGAATTAAGGTTTAAATTTGAGTTAGTTGGTTTAAATTATATGCGATTAAACTCTAGTAAGTGACGACCCTAGGAAGTAATTTAGGATAAATGAGATCGAGAGATAAATTTATTGAGTAAATCATAATTTATCCCAATCAAGAAATTGAGGTCTAGAGATAAGCAAGTATTGGTTGATTAGTTAATTAGTTGGAGGCCTAGAGGTAATAACTGGTTAATTAATAGCTAACTCGATAAAACCCGAGTTCTAAAGTTAATTAGGAACACTTAAGTGACTTAATCTTCTGTCTGTTTAATTGGAATTAATTTTGATTGTTATTTAATTGTCTTTATTTTTTGATAATTTATGTTATTTTGTTTAATCACTTTTAGTTTGGTTATTCGTAATACAATCTTAGATTAATACTATTTAGTCCTATTAGTGTAGAAAATTAATTTAAGTTTAATTCAACCTCCCTTGGGTACGATCCTCGGAATGCTTCCCAAAGTGTTTCGTTGTAATATTCTTTACTATATTATAATTTGACTTGTATACTTGCAGACACCGCTGTTTAATCATATTTATTTGTTGTAGTATTTCAAGTCCAAACGTTCGCACGTCTTATGTTGGTCACTAGTCAATATCTATTTCACATATAGATATTTCATAGCATCACACATTACCATTAAAAGCTACAAGTATAACTTGTACTAATGTTGTTTCACAACATAACCATTCGATACTACATATATGTTCATATCTATTATATATTTCGTATTTTTCGATTTAATCCTTTTGATGTCAAAAACATTATATAATAACAATTAAACTATAAAGCAAAACAATATAATACAAATATATAATCAATTGATAAAGTAAGTCTCATATGAATTTACCTAATTGGATCAACAAAAAAATTGAAGTGCTAGAGATTAATCGAAAATTTTGACTTTTTCGTGATTATCTTCGGTTTGGTTAAATTCCCGATCATGAAAGGATTGAATATTGAAGCCTTAAAAAATGGCTTCCAAGTTGTCTTTGATGGCCAAAATCGATGGAGAAGAAAGATGGAAAGAAAATGGATGACAACTTTCATTATTTTATGTTTTATTAAATTAACATTTTATAATTGAACATACTTTACAATTAAAAAAATATACCTAACCGTCCACCATCTTTTGAAATGGTATATTTACCATTTCAAGTCTTGTTTTAATTACATTTTAAGTCCTTAAGCAATTAAAACCTCAAGCGGTCTAACTTTTGTAACTTTTACGATTTCGTTTTTGTACCTTAATTAGTTACTATTTCAACAAAATTACTTATTCAAAATTCAATTCACCTATATACTCAATCCATGTATATTTAATAAAAATATTCACATTCTCGGCTTACAGAAATGAGGTCTTGATACTTCATTTTCCAAAACCACTAACTTTAAGGTTGTCACACTTGTACCTTGATTAATTTTCAATTCAATAAAATTTCTAAACCAAAATTCAATATAATTCTAAAAAAACTCATAAATATATAATAAAAATAATAATATTTACAGACTCACTCGTTAGAAATGGGGTACCAAAACCAACGTTTTCCAACACCACTGAAAATCGAGCTTTTACGTTACCATTATTGAGAAATTGATGAATTAGGTTTGAAATTAATAGAAATTAAGCTTAGATCATGATAATGACTAAATTGTAAAGGTAAATAAGCTTGATAGATAACTTTGTAATGTTAGAAACCAAATTGAATAAATTGAAAACGTGTCATGAAATTATGCTAAGAATAGAAAGTATAAAGTCCCTAATGAAAAATGTAAAATCAAATTTTGATCCGAAGCTAAATATCAAGAGATATACATATCTCGAGTTTAGGGACTAAATTGAATAAAATAAAAAATATTCTTGACCTTATATTTGAATGTAAATTGGGTGAACATTGATATTGTTTATTTATTGTATTACCGTATGTAGTTAAAGAAAACGTCGGACTGTCAAAAGGGAAAGGAAAAGTGAGAGTCGTCGACGAGTGACACGATGATTTGGTTTGTACTTTTGGTTATTGAGGTAAGGTTATTACTTGTCCTATGAATCAAATTATGTTGACAATATTGAATGCCAAAATTGTGATTTGAATTGAATATAGTAGAGATGAGCATGTATAACTTGTTAAATGTTTCATAATATGATTGATGATGGGAATTGGTATGAAATTGTGATATTGAATATTAACTGAGATATAATTTGATATTTAATACCCTATTAAATATTTGGGCAGAGCCGGATATTGTTGGCATATCATAGGATAGATTGTGTATGGGTTACTTTGACTATATGTCGATGAGCGCACATTTTTCTTTGAAGATTCCGATGAGTGATGGGCACACCTTTTTCTTCGGTTATACCAATGAGTGCTTGGCGTAATTTATATACTTTAGACATTCCAATGAGGCATTAGGTATCAAATTGGTTTGATGGTTGGAATCTGTGTATCTGTTCGGGACCAAGTCAAGTTAATATGGATATAGAATGTAAATTGGATAAATGATGTTCGACTTGAATTGATAATATAATTTGGTGATATACGAATAATGATAACATGTGAAAGACCATGCGAACCGGTTATACGAGCCTAGAGGGCTGACACAGAAATAATACAAATCAATAGATTCGAGAATTAGTTGAATTGAAGAAATGAGAAATCGATATATTGTGAAATGAAGGTATTGGACCCATATTGTTGAATGTTATAATATGATAAGTTTAAATACTATTATCAAATGAAATGATGTGCAAAAATAGTTATTGATAGTACTAGAAAGAACATATGTTTTCTCTCTACTTATTGGTTAATTTGTCCCTATTTAGTTATCTTTAGCACATATTTTAGCATTTTCAGTTCAGTAAATTGCATTTTATAACTCAATGGATATTAGTCTATTTATCCTTAATTTTGTCATGTTTTAGTACCGATGTCGCTGCATGAGTATTTCCAGATTGCACCCAGAATTGTCGCCGCACCTGAAAACTATTTTCAAGTTATTGCTTTGACAATTAATCTCACAATTTATATCGTTTCTATCTATTTATTGCACTGACATTGATAGACAAAAGACAACCATCCTTGTGGGATCGATATCCGATAGACTCATATTTGTCTACTATACTTGCATCGACAGTGTACTCTTGCACATTATTGTTGTGATGTTAAACAGCCGATCAATTTTTGGCGCCGTTGCTGGATATGGCATTTGTTTGATATTTATTTTTTTGTTTTTGCACTTTTTTTATTATATAATATTTAGTTGTCACTAACTTGTTTTCTTTTTGTCGCTATTTTCACATTTTATTTTAGGTGTTTGATGACCCAAAGCAATCTGGGGTTTCTTGCCGATTTTGATCCAAAAATTGAAAGAACCACTCGGAGGAGACTTCAAGATCAAAGGAATATGGCTTTACCAAGAAACAATGAAGCCATACCCTAGGTGCAGCACCAAAATGCTAATGACCCACCATTGCCGCAAAACGCTCAAGTACAAAACAGGACAATACGAGATTTTATAGTACATGTCTTGGATGGCTTACAACCGGGAGTGGTTAGGCCAACAATCCAAGCTGGGAATTTTAAACTCAAGCCAATAATCAATTCAAATGTGGAATTCTAATGGGAAATGTGTTGGACTGTCACATGAAGATGCACAAGAACATCTTAAATTATTTTTATTGATTTGTGCTTCCTTTAGTCAACAAGGCGTTCTTGATGACGCTTTGAAGATGTAATTATTTCCTTATTCCTTGCAGGGAAGAGCTCGTACTTGGTTCCTTGGGCTACCTGCCGGACCAATTACTTCTTGGAATGCACTAGCAACACAGTTTGTTTTGCGCTTTAACCTATCGACAATGAATGCTTGTATCTGAAATGATACTAGAGCTTATCATCAGCTGGATGATGAGAATCTTCACACTACATGAGAATGTTATAAATCTTTGCTTCGATGTTGCCCTATGCACGAAATTCGACAGGAAACACAAATTGAAATTTTCTATAATGGGATGAATTCACACGTGAAGAATCTTATAATGATGTTCTTGGAATTCTTAAGAGAATTGTTCAGAATGATTATCAATATCCTATCTATAGAGCTACACAAGCAAAAGCTACTCTAGGAGGTATTGAATTGGATGCAATATCTGCACTTAGTGCTCAAGTTTCTTCTCTTATAAATATGATAAAAAAAATATGCAAGAGACTAGTGACATTGAACCTATACAAGTCACTCAACAAGTTAATGTTCCTACCTTTTGTTGTGAGATTTGCAGTGACAATCATAGCTATGAAGATTCTCCACAACATACAGAGAATGTTTTTTATGTCAGTAACATCTGTAACAATTCTTATGGCAACTCTTATAATAATTCTTCATGCAATCAATAATCTTGAGAAACTCAGACTGCTGGACAAAATGCTATGACATTCCGATGTGAGAATATATCTACTCAAGGCAATTATAATCCAAGACAAGGGAATTACAATCAACAATAGTATAACTATAATCAGCACACTCAGATGCATCCACACCAAAATCAGATACAACCACAACGCTCTTTAATGCCGAATCAACATGTTCAAGGACATCGACAACAACAGTACACGCAATCTTCTCCTTCTGACCCGTTAGCAGCTTTTGAGGCTTTAATGTGGTAGCATATTACTCGTACATAAGCTATTGTGAAAGGGAATTCATCTTCTATTTGGGCGTTAGAGGCACAATTAGGACAACTTGCTTCAAATCCGAAAATTCAACCACCGGGCACACTACCTAGTGACACTGAAAATCGCAGTCCGAGGGGGAAAGAACACTGCAAGGCTATCACTCTTAGGAGTGGTAAACAAATTGGCGAGCCGACTACAGAATCTACTGTAGCACATCAAGATACTAGTGAAATGGTCCCTAGTGAGAAGGTTGAATCTGAAGAGCTTATCGATGTACCAGACAAAGAAGTTCCACAAATTGTCACTCATATGCCTAATGTCTAACCCTTGAAACTATCGATGCAATCAAAGGTGTCGACGCAATCAAATGTATCTCCACCTTTACCTTTTCCACAAAGATTCAGGGAGAATGAGTAGGATAAGCAGTACCAACAATTCCTGAACACACTGAAGCAACTTCAGGTCAATATTCCTTTAGTAGATGCTCTTGTACAAATTCCAAGTTATGGGAAATTTATGAAGGAGCTCTTGTCCAAGAAGAAGAAGCTCAGTGATATTGAAACTATAGCACTCACAGAAGGCTGTAGTGCTATTCTGACAAATAAGTTGCCCCCAAAAATGAAAGATCCTAGGAGCTTTACTATCTCATGTTCAATTGGCAACAATTATTTGGGAAAGGGTTTATGCGACTTGGGAGCTAGCATCAAACTAATGCCACTATCTACTTTCAGAAAGTTGAGAAATAGTCACACGAAACCTACTGTAGTGGCATTGCAACTAGCAGATCGATCCTTGGCTTAACCTGAAGGGCAAACCAAAGACATCTTAGTTCGTATGGATAAATTCATTTTTCCAGCTAATTTTATCATACTTGATTGCGAGGCAAACAAGGAGGTTCCCATAATATTGGGACAACCATTTTTAGCCACCGGACGAACTCTTATTAATGTTTACAAAGGTGAACTGACCATGCGACTTAATGATAAGCACGTTACCTTCAGTGTTTTCAAATCTATTCAATGCAAGAATAAAGAAAAATGTCATACTGTCAATGTGCTAGATGATCTAATTGAGGAAGAATTCAATGACCAAAGCACA
>CM025144.1:22559364-22575094 GCA_013467495.1 Gossypium gossypioides | reverse complement strand
TGTTTTTATGATGATTAGAAACATTTTTACATGATTTGAGAGTCAATTAAAGGATTTTTATCAATGTTATCTTCTTCCAAGAACATATGGTTCTTTAATGGTAGCTCTTGAATTTTTAGAGGAAATCCACAAATCAATGGATGTTCCAATTCAAAATGGATCTATTAAAAGGTTTTTGATATTATTTATCAAGATTAAACATGATTTGTATGGTCATTTAAAGAAATTTGAATTTCATCATCTTCATAAACTGATTTTCTAGAATTTTGTGAAATTAATTTTAAGATGAAATTGATACTTAGTATAAATGTATTTGGTCTAGTATTGATGATTGAAAGTGTTTAGGAGGGCTGGAGAGATCGATTTTGTGAGGAATCGAGTTTTCGACTTGATGTTACAAATCCAATAAGGTATCTTTGTGAGAGGATTTCGATTAGTACAGTTAATTAAAATTCGTATGTATTATAGCATTGGAAAGGTGGTAATGTCTACTTTATCTTTGTTGAAGCTCCGAATGTTGAAGAGGATCGAGCTAACTTGAATTGAAGCTTGGATTTGCTTGGTTGATCACTTGTTTATGGTAGAATAAATTGTGTGGTGAGTGTTTCCAAGGGCGATTTGGCAAATTGACCCTCATTTATGTTTAATTAGTAACTTAATTGATGATTTCAATTTAGTAATTATGGTTGAATGACTGATTACTGCAAGATTGATATTATATGTATAAGAGTTGATTTTTTATTGAATAATGGTAAGTAAGAATTTAGGTGGTTTTGTGCAATTTAATTAGGTTAATTATATTGATGATTAAAGCATGTTTAATGAAGTTTTTTATCTTGATATATTGGTGTTACAATTGGTAATTAAACACTGGAAAATGGCAAATGAAATATTTGATTTAATTGCATGTTAAATGGCTATGTTACATGTTACACAGAAGCAATTTGTCACATTAAATTGAGCACAATAATGACTGATTTTATATGCTATGTTTGATTGAATATATTGAAAACATGCATGGTGGATCCATTGGATATAGTCAGCATGCCATAAGATTTGTGAGTACTCACCTTTATTTGTGACATTCTGAGCATATGGCTCTAGGTGGATTGATTTTTTTAGAGTACATAAGGGAGTGTTGAGCACGAGTCTCCACTCATTGGGTTATTTGAGGCGCTATAAGGGAGCGTGTGCTTTGGCCCGCAGAACTTGGTGGGCTTTATTTGATATTTGTGAGAATTCGGAGATCCGTTTATCCGATGTATGATCGCCCTATTAAGTCATAAGAAGTGTATGATAATATATTTATGTGTGATCATTGTTATATCATTCAATGTTTATAAGCCATGAATAATTGATTCTTGATATTGATAAAGCACATGGAAATTAAATTGACATGTTTCTTTATTATGGCTAATAATTGGTGATTGATTGGATATGATTTAAGCATGATTTGGATGTTGATTTACTAGTTGTTTTTATTATTATTCGCTAAGCTTTTTAAAGCTCACATCCTCACAATTTGTGCAGATAATCGTCGGGCTTGAAGAACTGAGGAGCTGCTCAAGAGAGTTCCAAGAGATTTAGGCTTGGTAGAGACTTTACTACACGTTTAAGAGACTGTAATCGGGTATTGTGCAAGTCCCGTGAATTAGTTGAATTTCGGCTATAATTGGACTTTGGACATTGGATGTTGGACATTTTATTTTGGATGGTTTTATAATAACTTTGAGGCATGTTTTAGTTTAATTATTGAATGATTTACGGTGTATTGTTGCTTAATAACACAGTGATTGATAACACGGTGTCTGAGACATGAAATTTATACTAACGATTGTTTAAATGAAGCTTCCATAGAGTGGGTTACTAGCGACTAATGTATGCCACTTGTTTGATTTATTCGGTGTTTGTCATGCACGGAATTGATTGCCTAATTCTATATAATTGATGCTTAATTTATGTCAATAAATTCAATCGAAGGTGTATGTATATGTATGTTAATTATTTGTAGTTAAGTTGGGTTTAATTGGCCATTAAAATATGCAAAATGCCCTTAGATCTAAAATAAAACTTGAATTAGAAATAGTAAACAAACTCAAATTAAGCTGAAATTTTTAAGCTTGCATAATTTGACTAAAATAATGTCGATAAACACTTAGATCTAAAATCGGGTTCATTTTACCATTGGTGGTAAAATGATTAAAATGCCCTTAGGTTAAATTACCTAGGAAAAAGTTTAAAATTGACTCATAGTTTGCTTCCGCATTAATAAATAATTAATAATTAGATAAGATTGGGTGTTATAAGTTTGAGGTGTGTCTTGGGTGGTCGTTAGTCGGAGAGTCACTTAGGTGGCTAATGTAATGCTTCGAATTCAAATCGGTCCATCCCGGTCGGGTTTGGGGCGTCAAAAGTCCGTCAGGACAATAAACATGGGATCATATTATGTAAGACCATAGCTAGGTTATGGCAGCAGATGAAGTTCTCTGACAAGACATAAAAATAGGGCATTGCTGAATAACTTTTGCGACAGATAGTGTAACAGGATGGTCGGGCCACGTTTGGGAACACAGAAAAATGAGATTATAAGGGGATTTACCATAATTTAATTGTGAGTGAAGCCAAAAAATTATCTTAACATAGGTATGCGCAAAAAGAGGGAGAAATTCCTTAGACGAGCTGGCAAACGTATTGCTCACCAGTAAGAGTCTGCCAGAGAAGTCGTAGAACCCATATTGGCTAAGAAAATATAGAATGGATTATTTTAAGTTAAAATCTTAATTTGGCAATCGTCAAAGAGGTAGCCGAAAGAGTGAGTAGTCCGTCAAGATACCTCGTGGGAGGAAATGCTTGCACAAGGCTGAATGCCCAATAAAGTCCATTAGAATATAGTTTGAAATGGGAGTCCATCAAGGCCATGCAACATGGGGAAGATCTTGTAGGTCTACAAAGGGTGGAAACTATCAAGGGATACCTAAGTTGGAGATAATAAGCTGGGAACTACCTGTCCATTGGAGTACCTTAAAGGATAGGACTAAGAGTATAAGTACTATAAGGTTAAATAATAGGCACGACTCCACTAGGGAAATGAAGGTGATGTTCAGTTATCCAAGCATCATAATTAAGTCTGAATTAAGAGTTCAGGTAGTGGCCTTAATTATAAAGGAAATCAAGCTTAGTCTACGTCGAAGAAAGTAGATAATCAATGAAATGGTACAACAATTTCATTTGGAGTTCAATGTAAGATAAGATGTTCAAGGTGAATAGTTATCACCAACCTGGAATGGTGAATATGGGTCGCAATGAAGAGGTCTATCAAGAAGAGTGTAAGGAAACTTTGAACAATGGTAAACTAGAACAACGCCTATAAGAGAGCATTCCTACATGAATCATGGTTATAATCAGACTAGTGGCTGTGTCCGCCAAAGGTTGACTTGGAGAGAGTGATAGAGAGAGAGAAAGGAAGAGCAAGACTTTGGCCACACCAACAAAATTTGCGAATTCGCCCACGAAATTAAGGGAGTTTAAACTTGGCACATAAAATCTCCTCTTCCTAAATTTTTATGCAATTTTCATGGTCAATCATGCACATATCTCACTAGGCTCTTTTAGATCTTACAAGATTTACTACATGTATCTAGGGTAGACAAATACTTGGGAATTGAGTGGAGGGACCAAGCCAGATTCCGCCAGACTCTAGAGGCAGGCGCGACAACTAGTTCTTGTATCTAGAGAGGAACCATTAAAGGCCACAACTCCGGGTTTAAGTCGATTATATCTCTATTCGATTTTAATTTAAAATTTATAAATAGATGTTGGAATCAAAGTTGTAATAGTTTGTCACTAGTTCTGTATGAGTTTTAATAATGGTTAGATTTTGAAATTTAAGTTGTTTAAGTATGTAATCAAAGCAGAATTAGAAATATTGTTAAGTTATTTGGTTCATTGTATCATCCAGTACTCGGGCCTGGCGATCGGGTCGGGTATAGGATGTTACACCTGACATGTATATTTACAACTTGGCTAAGCTATTGTCGAGGAAAGCATGAATTAGCAATTAAAGTTTTTCAAGGAAATGTGCTGCACCACTCGTATGCCCGGGGCCATTAAACCAATTTTTGATCAACTGAAAGTGAGCCCAGGAATTGAGGGCCTACAATGGCCCGAGGACTCGAGCGATTCATCTATAGGTAGAGCAGCCGAGGAGGAAGAGGAAGAAGCATAAATAGAAGAAGACGATGACGAGGCAATGAAGGAAAATGAGTTCGAGCCTTATCACAACAATTTTGAGGAGGTTCTTGCACCTACGCGCCCTTCCACAATAGGTTTCATCATCCGAGACCCTAACGACCGACCATGTCAAGACATAATCTTTTTCTTAAAAAGACATAATCTTGAAGCCTTGATCCTAAACGAGTTAAGAACTCAATCCTTCACTATCCCTAATGCTAAAACACACTATGTAATGGACGTTGAGCCATGGACATTGAGGGATAGGTAGAGACATTATAGTGGCTTCGTGTGTGATAAAAAAAAGAAGAAGAGACAATACAATATAGTAAATATACGATCGTGTGACTATTGGAGGGGGATGCTTCTGAAGCCACACGGTTCCTAATTGTTACATGGTCTAGCCACACGACCGTGTGACTACAAAAAAAATGGTTGTTTTCATCCCACACGGCCTCAGATAGTTACACAGCCTGGGCACATATCCACATGACCTCTATTTTGAAAATTTTTCCAATCTTTTGAAAAATTTCAATTCGATCCTTACTTGTCCTCAAGTCAACTTAAGAGATTTCGTAAGCTCGATTAAGACTTGGATTAGCTTGTAAACCATATTATGCATAGATTATGAAATATTTTACTGTTTCATTGAATTTTTAAAGCTGAAATTGAATGTGTTCTACTCTGATAATGGTAGTAGAATTCCATAGGTTGGGTCTGGCGATCGGACCGGGCGAGGGGTGTTACATGATTGTAAAGCGATGGCATTCAAGTGCTCTTTCCCATCCTCTTGAGGATTATTCTCCATGTTTCTCAGAATTCTAGTACCAAGTTTCCTTTGAATGTTGCTCATCATCTCCATCATCTGGTTCATTTGGTCTTTTAGATCAATCAACGTGTGGTCATTCATTGACTGCATTTCTCTCTTTATCCGATGTAGTCATTGATGACATACAGTGTGGTCATTCTCCATGGACCTGTCTTGAGATCATTGAAGGTGTGGAGGTTGGAACGGAGGAATTGTTTGATTTTTGCACTAAGTTTCCACTTCCTTGGTTACCTCCCCACCTTAGGTTTAGGTGATCCTTCTAACCGAAATTTTACGTGTTCAAATAAGGATTTCTACCCCTATTTCCCAAGTAATCCACCTCACCTGGTTGGTTTTTCAAATTTTGTCCACAACTTTAAGTTGGTTCCATCATGGTTAGTTTGGTTGTCGCTTCCAAATGATTCAACTTTTCCAAAATTATTTGGTATGCATCAACCTTTTGAGTAGCTTTTGTAGTTGATGGTTTTGGGTTGAAGATAAACCTCTCGTTGGGCCACATATATGAGTTCATTGCCATGTCCTCAATTATGTGATAGGCTCGTTCATATGTGTGGTTTATCAAGGCTCCTCTAGATGCACCATCCAATCTAGAACTCAAACTACTATCCAATCCATTGTAGAATAATTGCAATTGGATCCATTCTTGCATTCCATGATGAGGACACTTCCTTAATTATGACTTACATTGATCCCAAGCCTCATATAAACTTTCACTTTCGAACTGCTTGAAATTTGTGATATTGCATCTAAATTGGATAGTTCGGCTTATTGAGAAAATTTTGTGCAAAAATTTTCCTTCAAGATCGTCCACGTGGTTATGGAACTTGGTTCTAATGATTCTAACTAGTTAGCAGCGTTCTCACATAAGGAAAATGGGAATAACCAAGATGAACAGCGTCATCGGTTACCCCGTTGTACTTGAAAGTGTCACATAATTAGAGGAACCATTTTAGGTGCTGGTTGGGATCCTCCATCATGTTCCCTCGGAACTATAAGGTATTCATGATCATCTGAATTGTAGCCAGCTTGATCTCAAAATTATTGGCATTGATCACCATTCGTTCAATGCTACCTCGTACAACATCTAAAGTTGGTAGTGCATACTCGTGAAACGTCCTTTGAGCCATTAGTTACTCTCCACAAATTTCCATTTGTGGTTTAGGTGGATCGTCAAAAAGTGGATTTTCTCGAGGTAAACCAGCTACCATGGGTGGATCGTTTTGCATTAACTAATAGTTGCGTTTCAAAAATCGCTCTAGATCAGGATGTGCTAAAATCAGAGACATAATAAAAATAAGCAAACAAAATTTAAATTAAAAACAACAAAAAAATAAAAAATAAAAATCATTTCTGTAATTTTTAATTTTCCTATTTATCCTACTAATTGCAGAAAACAACTTTAAATTTAATACCAAAACGTCATCGGCATGATTCACATTTATTTTGAAATGTTGGGTTGTTGAGCTATATTAATGACTATTTAATGATTTTTCATTAATGGGTATTTGTTATTTATGGAAGAAATTGAAGAAGGAAGAGAAAATACTAGCAAGGGAAAATAAAAGCTAATGATTGAAGGACGAAGAGAGTTTCTATTTTGTTTTGAGTCTTTTTGTTGGTAAGATTCTATGGAAACTCTTGATTATGCTTACCATATATTTGAATTGCTTTATATTTATTATAATGAGTGTGAGTATGCATATTAAATATATTCATTAGATAAATTGTGCTTTTGTACTTTTATGCGGTGATTCGACTATGTTGAATAATGTTAAAATGGTCAACGTCATGAAAATTTTCTTTTAACAATGATTTAGTGGGCAAGGCTATGAGAATATGTTAATTATTTTATTATAGTGGCATAATGCCATGAATGATATTATTGATTCATGTTATAGTGTTTTGAAAAAATTTGTTATCCAAATTGAAATTTAGTTGAAATAGAAATGATTTGATGAATTGTGAATAACGAAATAAGGCCCTATTAGCTTGGATAATAGTAAGGATATGATCGACATGTCAATAACGAGATGTGCATGCTTGATTTATAAAAGATGTGATTTCAACTGTGATTTAGCTTTCGAGAATAGCACTTTGGTACGTTACAGATATATTATGTTCTAGTCTTCGAACTTTAGTGCTATGACATGTTACTATGGTGTGTTTGGTTAGTTAGTCCCAAGTTTTCAAATTGTGTTTTTCTTGGCGTAATAAGGGTTGAATTTAAACTAGCGCGATTTCATGAATTGAATTATTTGGTTATGTTAATTTGTTAATTGAATATATACTTATTTATATATATTTGTGTGTGTTTTCTTTCAAAATTGAAAGGGGTTTCTATTTATCAGAATTTGAACTAAATGTCACTGCTATGATTTCTATCTATTTAAATACTCTTTTTTACGGTGTCTAAACCACTATTCGTAAGGTAAGTATAAAGAGTATTTTCATATTATCTTACTAAGCTTTACGCTTAACATGTCGTTGTTTTTGTGTGAAGGTATTTGGATTTTAAAGGTTGGCTCACCTTGCATATCACTACCCCACACTATTGCTATCATCTGAGAGTATGATATTCTTTTATTGTATTTTTGGCTTCCAGTGGCATGTACTAAAGGGTCCTTGATTTATGCATATTCATCAGTTTCATATTACTATTAGTCTTGTAATTGTGATGGATGTGTTCCAACCTTATTTTGTAACATGACTTAAGGGTATGGGTCATTGACCGCCTCCAAACGTGTGAACGTTTAGAGTAAAAATCATGCAAATAAAATATATAAAATAAGTGCAGTATCTACAAGTGAACAGGTCAAATTGTAATATAGTTTTGATTACAGCAAAACACTAGGAAGTATTCAGAGGATCGTACCTAAGGGAGGTTGAATTAAATCTAAAAATATTATCTACAGTAGCATATCTAAACAATAATCACTAAAAATCATATTACGATAGTTAAGATGAAAGATTAAGGTCGTAAAATAAAAAACTAAACTACTAAAATGAAGTTGACAAATGAAAAACTCTCAAATACAAGCAAAAGATTAACTCCTTCAATAGTTGTAATTAACTTCAGAATTCTGATTTTATTAGTGAATTAGTTATTAACTAACCAGTATTACTCCTCGGGCTTTACCAATTAATTAATCGTCCAGTACTCACTTATCTCTGGCTCACTTTCCTGACCGTGATAAACTCATAGTTTACTCAACAAACTTATCTCTCGACTTCGTTTAACCTAGATTACTTCCCTAGGTCATTAATCTTAGGGTTTAAGATCAAATAAATTTATACCAACTAATTCGTATGGGAAACCCTCATTCTTTCGTTAATCACTCATACATCCACTCGTTAATCTCCCTAAAGGACTTAGTCCCTCATTGATTCAATAACCATCTTCATCATAATTAAATTAATCATGCGAAACACATAAATTAAGTTAAAATGAGAGAAGGACAGAAATTGATCCGTTTGATAAACTGGATGTGCTTGGATCTGCGAAAGCCTTTAACAGTTGTCGAGATATTTTTGTTTGCAAGAGGAATGTAAAAGAAAATTATGAAAATACTAAATAACGAAGACTTGGACTCAAATTGAATCCAAGTCGAAGAACAAGAAAATAAAACTATTTTTAAAAGAAAATAAACTAAATTAAAATCCTAAATCTACAATCTAAGCCCTAAAAATGGCTTGACCAAAAGCTCTCAAGCTTAACCTACGTTTAACTATATATAGGCAAAGTTAACAACCCAATTTAGGTCAAATACAAACCTTAATCACACTAAATATGGGTTGTGCTAATGGAAACACCTTGAATGAATTTTTACCCTCTGTCGGACCTTTGTCACAACACAAGCTTATACGTGTCACAACATGCAACTTTGAATGTTAATTCTGGAATTGGCTAAGTTGTGTTGCGACCCTAGAAGCTTGTTTTGCAAGTCGGCTACTGCTCTTGATGCTTTTGGGCCTAAAAATTATTATCCTGCACACTTAATGAAGTTCATTAAAACCATTTTAAGGCCAATATTGGCTCAATAGGTCAACTAACTCGAAATTTTACGTAAAAATGCTTATTTTGCACTAATTTAACTGTAAGATAAGAAAATTGAAAATGCAATAAAAGATACTAAAATGTCTAAAAAAATAACTCGTTAAGTGCCAAAAAAGACCTAAACGGCCACTACAATTTGGGCAGGTTAGTCATTGTGATCATGACTGCTATGGATGAATATGTATGCTCATTGTTCATCTTTACCTTAGAAAATAAATTCTCTCTACTTTTTGGCAAAATAAAAATATCTCAAAGTTATGTGGAACTTGTTTTTAACTAGTGTAAATAGCTCTACTAGTGTCATCTATTTATACGGAGAGATAAGAGACTCCTAGTTGAATTAGTAAAACACAAATAATATTTATTTAATAGAAAAATCAGTCTTCTAGTCTAACTAGAAGAGGGAGCAACACACCCTAGTTAAATACATTAAGGTTGTTGCCCCTCAAATGTAATATGACGGGAATTTGAGCCTCTCCAGTATCAAGTCTAATTATATGTGCTTCTTGGACTTTTAACCTAACACTTTATAATTTAATCCAACACAATACATGTTTTTCTATTTCCCAAAATAAATTTTATTTAATTAATTTAATCAGATAAATTAATTTTCCAATTAAATAATTTTCTCAACTCAATTCTAATTTCGTTAAAGTCATGACAACTTTACTTTAAAGGAATCTTTGAGAAAATATATTTAATTTTCATATTCAATAGATTCACAATAACCAATTATTTTATTTCCAATTTTGAAATTCAATTACGTACTTAAATAATAATTTGAAAAACTAAAATTGATTCTCATGGCACTTCCATACTTAGTGAGAAACCACATTCATTTCTGAATGTAACACATTTCTCTAACTTTATCATTTCTATCCATTTCTGGTTATTTGATTCTACATGCAATTAATTTCTAGTTTCAACGAGCTAGCGGAGGGACCAATTGGACATATGTAATTAAGGCTCAATTGATTTAGAATTAAGTTCTAGCTTTTCTCCTTTTAATTATAAACTCATTTAGTCATGAATTCATTCCACTATAGTATCGTGGCTGAGCTCTCTCTAATTACATATCGTTATGAAAGCTACTCGGTCAACGCTTAAAGAATGACCTTGTCATAAGTGTGTTACCCTCATGGGATATCTTTAATATCTTTGAGATAAATTTATTCTTCAAATATGATCTTATTTTATCTCATGGTAATCATTTTATCTTCCTTCATGAAAAGTTAATTACTATGAAATAGTAATCAAGTCATTTATCACAAAGACAAACGACTCGTAACAACATTTACTTTGCATCTATCATGTAATGCCAATGACAGGATACCATTTACCCATTAATTGAGCTATGAATTCCACTATTGTGAATAATGCTACATACTACAGAAGTTGTATACCTAACACACTAGCTTTCGGTTCTCTATCTATTAGAACTCAGGTTTTTACTTACATGAAAGTATTCGAGTCACAAATACATATTCCATCATCCACCTAGGATTAAGGTATGTCACACTATGAATGTCACAAGTCAATAAATCCATGAATGAATTCAGGATCTATTCTACTTGGGTCCTATCCGATGTACTACGAGTCTAGTTAGACAAATCTATATCTCTATCATTTGGGACTCATTCGTTTCGATGCTCAAGATAAAACATCTCCACAATTGGACTTGATAGATAACATATTAGTCTTTCAATCAGTTTGCTCATTTTTTATTAGGAAAATGACATGTTCAGGTTTATCTACTAATATAAGCTATATTTTCGTATTATGATCCAACCACGTAATACCGCTTAATATTAGTCAAACGTTAGATAACCAATGAACCAATATTTGCTTCAAATTTGCTTTGCATGCAAAAACATTTAGGAAAATATACAAAGGGTATTAAAGTAATTAATGGATATTATTAAACCAATTTGTTAGAAAAATACAAGTGTACATAGAAGAAAATACTACACTTAGGGCACCAAATTCAATAATTTCCCACTTGCCCTAGTGAAGAAGATATTTCATATTTTGCATTCTCATGCTCTTTACATGTTTTTCAGAACTCTTAGCTATTAGAATCTTGGTAAATAGGTCTGTAAGGTTATCCTCTTATGCGATTTTGACTACATCCACATTTTGTCTGCTACTTTCCCCCTTATTATATGATTCTTTCTATAAATGTGCTTCATCCTCTTATGGTTTTTTGGTTTCCTTGGTGTTATTTATTTCCACACTGTTATCACAATAAAATGTGATAACTTTTTCCATACTAAAAACGACTTCAAGATCCGTAAGGAACTTTTAAAGCCATATTACTTCTTTTGTAGCCTTAGAAGCAACCATATATTCGGTCTCTATAGTGGAGTCAACAGTACAACTCTACTTGACACTTCCCCACACTATGGGCCCATCACCTAGGACAAAGACACAGCTCGACGTTAATTTTCTTGAATCTAGACACGCTTGGAAGTCTAAATCGGTATAGTCGATAGGAGTAAGATCTCATCCAGAATACACAATCATATAATCCTTCATTCTCCGTAAATACTCGAGTATATGTTTAACTACATTCTAGTGTCTTGGAATAAGACTCACTTGATATCGACTCACCAACCCTACTACGAAATAGATACCTAGATGTATGCATAACATATAATACATGAGACTTCTACTATTGAGGCATAAAAAACCTTTTTTGTGTGCTCTCTTTCTTTTACTGTCTAAGGACAGTCTTCCAAAGAAAGACGAAATCTCGATACTAAAGGCTATGATTGCTAGGAAAAATCCGGTTTGAAAATGGTTTTCTTGCACACTGGAAAAAAAATTTTAAAAATCGACCCAATTTGTGATATTTATAGCAATAAACACTAGGCCGAAATCGTACATGTATTTTTGGATAGATAGATCCTTGTCATTTCTAGCTTTCAACCAAACGATCTTCTCTGTTATTCTTATACTATGAATTGTCTCGAGTTTAGGCTTCGTCAAATCGAATCAAACACAGAAACTAGAAATAGTTTTCTTTTCTTTTAGGGGTGAAAACGAAAATTTTCTTCTCAAATAGAAACCGACAAAATCGTTATTCCGAAAAATATATTTAATTCTTAAAGAAGAAAAGTCTCTCTATTTTCAAGCAGAATAACGATATCAAAGTTGTGTAAATAGCCCTACTAGTGTCATCTATTTATAGGGAGAGAAGGAATAACCCTTATTGAATTGTAGAAGTTTATTTCAACTAGAAAAATGAAATCCTAGTTCAACTAGGATGTAAGGGCAGCAACCCTAGTTAAATATACTAGAGTTTTTTGTTCCCCTATTACATAAGGGGCTTTTGGGCCTCTTCTATATTGAGTCCAATTACTAGTACTTCCCAGACTTTTCGACCCAGTACTTTGTAATATGATCCACTCGATTCTGTTTTTCTATTTCCCAAAGCAAACTTCAATATGTATATTAAATAATTTTCTCATCCCAATTTCACCCTCAGTAAAATTATGACAATTTCACCCTTTGTAAAATTTCTAAGAAAATATATTTAATATTTCATCATTCATCTTGTTCACTATGATTGTATAGTTTATTTTCATTTTCGAGCTTTAAAATAGCTGAAAACATAAACTCAATATTTCGATCATTTTTTAGAATTCCTTGTTCATTTATAAATGAATTCATTTTATCAATTTCATTTTCATTTTCAATTAGACTAAGGACATGTTTAGATTTGTCTACTAATATAAGTTGTATTTCTGTATTATGATCCAACCACGTAATATCGCTTGGTATTAGTTAAACATTAGACAACTAGTGAGCAACATTTGCTTTCATTTTTATTTACGTGCAAAAACAATGTGAGGACAATATACAAAGTATTAATGTAATTCATGAATAATTTTATTAACCAATCTATTCGAAAAATTACAAGTGTGCTTAGACAAAAATACTATACTTAGGGCATTAGATTCATAGAGATCCCTTCTTTGAATCAACAATTGCATAACTTACAATATCTTGCCTATGTATGAAGCTTGTGATTATGCTATCATTTTGTTCTTTCAATCTCTCATAATTTGAATACATTGAAAAAAATTAGCTTTTCTCAAGTCTTCTATGCTAAACTATTGAGTTAACTACAGTTTAACTAATGATAATGTCTCTACACCACTTCCAATTAGTAGAATGCCATTGACATATAGAATAAGAAAAACCATTTTTCCATCCCCAATACGTTTATAAACACAAGGTTCATCTATGTTTTGCTGACATAAAAAACTTTTGATCGCTTGATCAAATCTTTGATTCTCTGAGCAGGATGCTTCCTTAAGTCCGTAAATAACTCTAAGTGGTTTGCAAACTATATGCTCAGCCCCTTGAGCTATGTAACCGGTGGTTTACATTATATAGATGCTCTCTTCAAGATATTCATTCAAGAACTTTATCTTGACATCCATTTTCCAGATCCTGTAATCGAAAGCCACCACAATGGATAACAATATGCAGATTGACTTAAGCATGGCTATCGAAGAGAAGTCTTTTTCATAATCGATACCTTTTTTATGAGTATAACCCTTTCATACAAGTCTGGCATTCTTTTCATTTGTTACCACTGTTAGCCCACCTATATTTGGAACACATTGTGTGGACTCTCCCACTCACTATCGAATATTGCGTACACAATTCTCGCATCCAACCTTTTTGCAGCTTTTTTTTCACTACTTCCTTCATTGCTGGATTAAGTCTATGTTATGCGTCTACCACTGGTTTCTTACCTTCTTCCAACCGGACTTTATGTTGGCAAAGAATGGGGTTAATTCTTTTTATGTCAGCAATTGTCCATCTGATTGCCCTCTTGTGTGCGTTTAGGACTTCCAATAGTGTTTTTTCATGTTCGACTAATAAATAAGTTGTTATAATCACTAGTAAGGTATTGTTTTCACTAAGATACCCTTATTTCAAATGTGTCGAGAGTGGTTTCAATTCCAAGTTTAGTGGCTTAATGACCGATAGAACCATCTTATCAGGTGAAAAACTCTTCGTGTTGAATGGTTCCTTGCAATGTTTCCACCAATCTAATCGATAAATTCATTCTAGATGATTTCTTGCCACCTCTTCTTCTATCTCTTCCTCCATCATATCTTTTAGATTGGATATGTTTGAATTATCGTCTACTAACTCATTGGTGCTCAATCCAACTTGTTCATTACCTAAATTGTCCACCTCTATTTAAAAGCCAACTACTTCATCCACTTTCATCGACATATCAATTGGTTTAAGCTCGCAGATCTTCCTCCAAGATAATCATTGTTGCTTACTTTTTCCAATAGCACAATTATTTCATGAGTTGATTTAGTCCAAACACTTCCTCCTGTAATAATGTCAAATTGGTGTCGACTATCATAACCTAAACCCCCGTAAAAATGTTGTAGTTGAACAACAAGATTGACACTCCCTCCAAGTAATTTTCAGAGAATCATTTTGAATCGATCCCAGGCTTGTCCCAATGTCTCTAAGAGGCTTTGATTAACATTCAACAATTCTTCGTATGTACTCAGAATGGTAGGCATAAGTATAAGCCTTCATAGAAATAACTATACAAACTTTTCACATGACGTTATAGTTGTCGGGAAATGTGCCCATATTGTAGTAAACACGTAACTATTTTCTATTTATTTGAACGATGAATAAATAAATAAAGTTAATTTCACATTTCACTATTATGTCTTTTGTATTTTTGTCTTTTATATTTTGCATGCATAGTGAAATTGTGACAAACAAATATTAGCTCATTAATTGTCTAAGTTAAATTGAAGATAGGTAGCATTGTAAGAACATTTACATTGCGAGAAAGACAACTTACTTTAGTAGATAATCTAAATAAGTCTATAATCCTAAAAAAAACTAAGTGAGCATTTGATTCAAATACTGAGAAGGATTATTATGTCATCTACAATTCCAATTAGGGAGATAGCTAGTCTTGGCTATCGGAGTAGTTGACTCCATGGGTAGAGACATGGATGTATTCATTGGTAGAATGATACATTGGATTGGACCTAAGATTAATTAATTCTAAATCCGTTTGTGAATTAATTAACTTATGACATTCATGATGTCATTTACCTAAATCCAGAGTTAGTCACTCACCATGCATATGCAACTCATGTGCTTTGATATAAGTGGAGGCTTTATTCTCTAAAGATGGTCTAGCCCATAGCCTGTATGTTGGGTACATGAGTTATGTATGACATGCCTTTACTAGCAATAGTGGAATTCATAGATCAATTAAAGAGTTAATGATATCCTTTCATTGGCATTGTCTGGATTGATAAATATGGAATATGGCTACAGGCAACTTGTTCTTGAATGATCAATTTATCACAGCCATTTGTTGGCAGTAATCATATTAATCATTAAGAAGACACAATAGTGACAATGAGATAAAATATTATTGTATTGAGTGAATGGATTTAACTCAAAAGAATCAAGGATATCATATGAGGGTAACACACACATGACGAGGCCATTGGACAAAGCAGTTGGATAAACTGCTTTCGTAAAGAGTATACTATAAGGAGTTTTCAATCATGGTACTTCTTGTGGACTGACTCTATGATTAAGTAATT
>CM025144.1:22482225-22492361 GCA_013467495.1 Gossypium gossypioides | reverse complement strand
AAAAATTATGAAAAATAAATTTTTAAAAGAAAAAAAAATGTAATCTCGCGTATAAACTAAGTTTGTCCAAGTTATAAAGGAAATTGAAAAGGCAAGTTTAGAGAAGATTTTATCATAGTTTTTGCAACAAAAAAGAAAAAATTAGTAAAGAAAGAAAGCAATATAACCAATACAACCATTTTCTACACAACACCATGCCATTGCATTTTAAAAATGTTTTAAGTTGCCTTTGTATTTGAACAATTTTGACAGCCACCCAAGAGAGAATTGTCATGAACAATTGGGACTGCAAGCCAGGGTGCTTTTCTTGATTTGTTGATCGAGTAATTTCTTTTAATTTCCTTCCAAGTTCCTCACATCCCAAACGCTCCAATTCCGGAGATCATGGAATGTATCATGGAATGTTGCAATTTAGCCGGCAGTTGTAGCCACAGACTCAGCAAGCTCTTCAAGGAGTTCCTTCTGTTCCATAGCTGAACAAGCCTGCAAGAGGCAAGAATTTGCAGTGCACTTTGAATCATTTCTGTATCAAACCCTACTTGATTTTTCTAGTTCAATATCGATATAGATGTTCATTGCCAAATATTGGGAAGAGAAAGAGAAGGATAACGAAAACAGAAATAGAGGTTTAAATAGGTACCTGAACTGCATTCTCGATATCGCCTTCAAGAAAAGATGTAAGCTCAAAGTTCATCTTTAGCCGGTGGTCAGTAACCCGATTGTCCTGATAAAAGGTAGCAGCGTGATACTTGTTAGATTTCATGAGTGACTTGCAGTCAGCTATAAGCCATTAGAGTTTCTAATAAAGGCAACACAACCTTAGCATATCTTATCTCATTCACAAACTGTGTAAATTTAGTCCAAATATTCTTATACAGTTTTTCTAAGCGAGTGAATATGTTATATCATGTTAACTAAAGCAACTTAGAAGAAGCTCAGGACCTTATAATTGTAGGTTCGAATCTTTTCGGCACGAGCACCAGTACCAACCTGCATATCAAGACATATGTGATACACACGTGAGGCATTTCAATCCAATCCTAATGATTAACACTACAAAGACAACCACAGAAAAGGAAAATCCATTTAGAAGAAAGCAATTACACAAATCGGAATCAACATATTTTCTATGCATACGAGTCTGTTGCTACCCCAAATATCCCGAAAAGGATGCCACTACATCACATAAGCAAGCATGATATCCATACACAAAGAAGACTTAGATTCTCTTAACAATTATTGTAATGTTCAGTTAATGGTATGCCTAGTTGTTACATAACACCTCAAGTTAATAATGATTAAGATGATCCCCTGCAATTAAAAGATCAGTTAAATTGGAGGTACGGGAGTGGAACGGGGGTGCTTCAAGCTTGACATGAAAAATCATTGTCATAAGCTCCCATGAAACTGCCAGCTAATGTAACAAGCATAACAAACCAATTTATACCTGTGATTTTCGTTGGTTCCTTATTAACTCCTGCTGCTCCCTTACTTTTATTTCATACCTGTAAGGTGACATGATCATAAGGAATGGACCAAAAAGGAAGATATAAACTAATTTTAAGAAAACAAGAAAACAAGGATGCTGATTACTTATCTCAGATAATAATTTATAATTACTGACTAAAATAAATGGCAGTGTAAAAAACAAAGGCTGAAAAGCAGTAAATGATTAAGTTGAGCCTCACAATTTTGCTCTTAGCAGCTGTAAAGCACGACTCTTGTTCTGAAGTTGGGTCCTTTCTTCAGTGCAAAAGATGCGGATTCCAGTTGGTTTGTGGAAGAGATCAACTGCTGTCTCTACCTTGTTGACATTCTGGCCTGCACAATAACTAAGCATAAGAATTCTCCAACCCATTGGGGAAAGGGAAACAAGACATGAAGAATTCACTTGATCTTAATTCAATCCAAATTTGGCGCATTCATACCTCCAGCACCACCAGATCTTGCAGTTGTGAGTTCAATGTCTTTTGGATCAATTTCCACCTCAACTTCATCAGCCTAACCCGAAAGTCATCTCAAACACAAATGAGTTCAGATGAAAAAGAACAAAAAGAGTTTGTGATCAAATATTTAGAATGCAGCAGCTAAAATGTAATCAAATCTTATGCTAAACAAAGGCTTCTAATAAGCCTTCAACAGGCTAAATTGATACTTATTCCTTGACTCAAAACAAAATTGAGATGAGATCTTTCACACGCAAGATGTCTCAAGTCAAATATGATTCAGGTCTGAAATTTAATCTACCTCAGGCATGATGGCTACAGTAGCAGTAGACGTGTGCACACGACCCTGTGTTTCTGTTTGAGGAACACGTTGAACCCGGTGAACACCTGATTCATATTTCAATTTGCTGTAGACACATTTCCCTCTGACCTCTATCACACAGGTTTTGAACCCTCCTTTTTCAGCCTTCAAAAATACCAGAAGCTTGACAGTCATTGACAACAATAGGATGGATATTTTTGTTGCTCTTCAAGATTTATAAGTGTGATGCTAGTAATACTTGTAAACAATTATAACTAAAACTTTTTCACGGTAAGTACTAAAGTCCATATTAACTAGCAGTTATGATTGGACAGATTTAGTAGCCAATGGCACCCACATATTTTAGTAAGATTTTAGTAAAATATGTACATTTGATATTCTTGCAATAAGACATACCTCGGAGCATGAAATTAGGGTGGATTTCCAGGAGTTCCTTTCACTGTACTTTTGATACATTCTGACCTGGGTAATGAGACAGAATATTGAAGGTCCTTTAAGATGTAAATTAAAGTAACTATAGCCAGTCCTAGTGAACGTATAGCAGAAAATCAATCAAAAACAAGAATCAAAATGTATCATGTAGCCTAGTTCCATGAAACTGGTAGTGTTGAAAA
This sequence comes from Gossypium gossypioides, assembly GCA_013467495.1. NCBI lineage: Eukaryota > Viridiplantae > Streptophyta > Magnoliopsida > Malvales > Malvaceae > Gossypium > Gossypium gossypioides. The sequence continues at coordinate 22,489,479 of CM025144.1, read as the reverse complement.
TAAGTAGAAACAGAAATTAAATGGTTTCTTGTTGCAACACTAGAAATTTTTTTCTATATGTTTTTCTTTCTACTTCTATGTCAGGCTAACAACTGTTTTTAGACTGATTTAAAATATTTGAAGTAATGATAGGGCATGATTCCAAGCCATAAATCTGAAAGGATAAAGAAACATGTACCTACAAGATCACCGGCCCAAATTCCAGCCTCATCACCACCAGTACCTGCCCTCACTGGAAAGAAGACAAGCATAGTTCATTAAAGTGGCAATAAGAAGACAATTACATTAGATGGTGCATCTAAAACTATAATCCATATGACATGGAAAGTACAACTTGTATGCAGACAAACGCTTAAATACACAGAACCATCCATCGAAGAGGAATTAATTTTTGACATGAATTATTGCTCAAAATGCAGCACATATTTGAAGGATAGCAAAGCTACAGCCTGAAAGTTTTCCAACCTAGAAATCAAGTTACTAAATTATCTTCTCAACAAGATTAAGATGATATAGTTACCTTCAAGCATTATATTTCTTGCATCAAGAGGATCACTTGGAAGCAGTAGCACCTGCCCACATAGAAGCAATATAGTAGCTTGAGAGACCAGATAGAGGGAGCAAAACCAAAAATAACATAAGCAGCAATAATAAGATACATTCCACAATAAGGCTCAATATTGGTCAATGCTCATCAATGAAAAGTATTATATAAAATATGAAATCAATATCAATCTCATTCCATATTGTTGGAACTCAATAAAACTTTTCGTAATGCAAAGAAAACTGATCACAACTTCTAATCATACACTTGACTAAGTAGACAATAGACACAAGTTATTCAGTGGGAAAGTGGCTCCTAGATATGGAAAACAATTATAGAGATGGTCAGATAAAACTTAAGGCATTGGGAGAAAACCTTAAGCTTCTCCTCAAGCTCTTTAAGTTGACCAGATAGAGAACTGATTTCAGATGCTATCATCTCAGCCATATCTACATCAGTGCCCTCCTCTTCAGATAAAGCTGAAAAAAGAATTATTGCAAAAATAAGAAAAAAAGGATCCACAGGCTTTTACCTTATAGTAAAAACATTTTAAACAAGATGATGATGATTGTCAAAATTACCTTTGGCCTCCTCTAACTGCTTCTCACATTCTTTAAATCCCCTGAATGTTGATACAACCTATCCACCAAGAAAATAGAACATAAATGGAAACGCCAATTAGCAACGAAAGAGATAAAGCTCAGCAGCCAGCTAAGAAAGCAAAATGAAATCCAGTACCTCATCGAGTTCCGACACAGACTGAGCCAGTTTTTGGTATTCAGAGGGATTCGAGACAACATCTGGATCAGCTAGCCTAACCTACAGTCTCATTGTTTAGAGAAACAGAAACCTTACTAAACAATTGAATTAAGACACTATTTACGGCATAGAGAACAATATTTTCATGCTTAAGGTAGAGAAACCTTCGATAGGCAAAAATTTTGACTAACACACAACTGAAAACACTTTTTTTTTCACATAATCGAAACTTATTAACTACAAAAGAAAGAGAAATTAAGAACTATACCGATAATTCCTTCCACGTCTTCTCCGCAGATTCCAGTTTCGTTATCAGATACGGCTCCTGCAAAAAAATAAAAAATAAAAAATCCAAAACAATAACCAACAAGAAGTTCATTTTATCGAAATCTCAGCTCTGCTTTTCATCAAATTAAAACGAAGAAGTTTTTGTTGAACGCACCGCCATACAAACGATTCTCGAAACGATTCTCGAAGCTCTGGATCTAGGCCAAGGTCTGGCCACTCTCAAACATCTTGACTGAGGCGTAAAACGGCGTCGAACTGAGAAGTCGTTGAAGGTAGTGAATAATCGAGCTGTGGAGCTCATTGCAACGCAGTTCATTGCTGCAGTTGCTGCTAATGTATCTTTGAGATGAACTATGCTTGAATTAACTATGGATATGGCGGATAAAATGTGAAAGAGAGCAAGCGAAATTGAAGGGCTGTGACCGAGCGGCTGAGGAAAAGACACGGTGGCTTTAGCGGAAACTCAACCAAGACTCCAACTGATGATGTTCCATCCTTTTGCCTTTTCTAGTAAATACCACACGTGTGTATAAATAATAGTTAGTAAATGAATATTTTAAATGGATAAACTATACCAACAGTCAATCAATTTTTTGGGTAGCTGACAAAACAGTCACCTAAGTTTTATTTCAGTCTCTCAATTTTAGAAAAATAACAAAATAGTCCTTTTAATTATTTTTTGTTACAGACGTAACGGTAAAGTAACATGGCAAATGACGGATTGATTGGTGTCATTAACCGTCCAACTGGTCAGTTAGCACCAATTTAAATAGCCCTTTTAGCACCAATTTAGGGTTTAAGCAGTAGAAGAACAAGAAAAGAAGAAATAGAGATGCCGACATTTTGGTGTGCTATTGTAGAAACCTAACCAAATTAAATACGTCTTGGTCCAATGACAACCCAGGTAGGAGGTTTTTTTGGTGTAAGAAGTTTGGGAGCGGGTTTCGAAAACCATGTCATTTTTTCACCTGGTTTGATCCACCATTGATACCCCGTTTATAAATTGTGTTGTTGGGTCTTCTAAAACAAGTGAAATCGTTGGAGAATGTAAGGAGGACGGAGAGAAAAACATGGCTTTTAGTGCTTTTATTTGTAATATTGTTGTTATTTTTTAAACTCTAAACCAACTTATATTGTTGTTAGCACCGAAAACCAGCTTATGTGGCTATTGATATACTGTTTTGTTATTCATTCATAGTGAGTTGGGTTCCTAAATGTAATGGTCTGTAAATGGTAGAAGTTTGCTAATTGTAATGGGAGAATATTTGGCTATTGTAATGGTCTGGTATTCTCACACATTTGTATTTCATTTCATTTGAATTTCTAAAGGTTTAATCTTCTTTTAAGGCTTGAAAGAGTATTTGGTTATTGTTTTTTATTTTCTTACATAGCATGGGTCAATGCTCATATGTTAGAAAAGATAAAAAAAAATGAAAAAAAAATAGAAACATATTGGAAGGGCAAAATATTGCCAAATTGCATGGATCAATGCTCATATATTAAGGTCAAACTGCTTACAAAAGGAAGGGCAAATTATTGCCAAATTTGCTACAATTCAATACAATTGAACAGATTTGAATTGTAAGCAAAGTTACAAAACAAAAATTAGTGACTATATGCCTAAGTTTAGATAACAGCAGCAATCATAGACAAATTTACAAAAAAATAACTGCCTAAGTTAATAAATCAGTAGCAGGTATAGGCAAATTTACACAAGTTCAAAAAGTTAACAAAATAAAGTCATGTTCACAATGTCATCATTGGTCTGTCACAGATGACTCTTGAGTAGAAGACATCCATCTAACAGTGGTTGGTTTCTTCTTGAATCGAAGCTTTTCTCTTGGGGCAGCATCTTGTTTGTGAGTTTGGTGAGTTTGGGCAAATTGGTAAGGAGTTGGAGCAACCTCCTGCTGAGTTGGGGCAGCCTCCTGCTGAGTTGGGGTAGACTGTTGCTGAGTTGGGGCAACCACTTAGTTGTGAACACCAACTTTATGTCTTTTGACCTACAGGAACAAATTCATAACTTAAGTAATATAATGAAGCAAAGGCATATGACTTACTAGAATGTTTCTGCCAACTTCCCATTTATAACTCCTCTTATTGTGGCCTCTTTTGTTGCATTTATTGCACCTCATTTCCACCCCTCTTTTACTCAACCTTTCTGTTATTTGTGGTTCATCAAGTTACTTCCTTTTCACCTTAGTAGGTATGTCAGGTGGCCTTCTTAGTGTAGGAAACAGTGTTGGCAGCATGTTTAAAATAGACACTCGTTGCTTAGGACCCCTTACAGGCCTTATGAAGTTGGAGTAAATGGAAAGCTGGGTTTTCTTGGTGTACCAGATTTGTACATAGGTTTATGGGAACTCATATTTTAGATGAATGGCAGCCACTACATGCATACAAGGGATGCTAGTGAGATCTTTGTTCTTACAGGAGTAACAATTCTCAACTAGGTCCACCACATGTTGACTGCCTAAACTGTTTCAACCTAATACCTGTCCCCACCAGTATGTGATGGAACACACCTAAAAATAGTCACTAAAACAATATTAAAAACAACATGTGATCAGCTCCACCAACAATCATACACAAGGCATAAATATATTAAAAATAGCAGAATAAAGACATACAGGCATTGGTCCAACAACATGTGATCAACCCCACCAACAATTATACACAAGGCAGAATAAAGGCATCAATATATTAAAGAGGGTAAATTTACCTCAGTGAATCTTTGATATTGACATCCAACTTTTTCTTAATATTTGGACACAAGATTCCTTTAATTTTATCACATTCTTCTTTCTTCTTGACAATCAACAACATAATCTTGGTCCTAATTGTTTCCATCATGGTCAAAATAGGTTTCCCTCTTGCTTCCAATATCACCTACCAGTAAGCAACATAAAGGATTAATGAACTGCATGTTCTTAATGATTAGTAAGTAACATAAAAAAAATAAGGGTTTACTTTGTTAAAGCATTCAGAAAGATTATTCACCAACATGTCGGAGTGGCTCCTAACTGAGAAGTGGGACCTTGACCAGTGAGTAGGGTTCTTTTCCTTCAACCAATCATAAACATGCTAATTGGTATTCTTTAGTTCAGCTATGATATCCTCAAAATCCCTTGGAGTGCTTGCTCTAGTAGCTTTCCAAAGTAAATCTTTCAATTCCTTTGTTCAGAAACCAACTTTCTTGAAAGTGGGATGTAGATGTCTAACACAGTGTCTTGTTTCTAAATTAGGAAACAACATATATATTACTTCTAAAAGTCCCTACAAATAGAACAAATACAATTTACTTCTTTGACATACCATAAACCCTAAATAAAAACAACATAAAATAAAGTAGACAAATAGAATTTTACCTTTTGCTTGTTAGGCATGAAAGATATCTAGTATGAGCTCACAATTTTCAAGTCTAGTGCAAGCAACTCTAAGAACTAGAGCCATGATGCTTGGTTTTCACTTTCGATTGCAGCATATGCAATATGATATATGCCATTATTTGCATCTATCCCAACTGCTGCCGGTAGGTAGCCGCCAAAGTAGCCATTCAAGAAACATCCATCTAAACCTATTATCCTCCTACAACCAACCCTATAGCCATCTTTGCATGCCTGCAGGCAGACATACATCATCTAAATATAACAGATTGTTGTTGTCCCCCTATTTTGGGTCCTAACCTCCAACAAATACTCATAAATCTTCTCATATTGAGCCTTATGAGCTCATTCAATTAATTCCAATACCCTAAGTTTAGCCCTCCTACAATTGGCTAGTGAGACAAGGTAAAAGAAATCTCTTTTGAAATCTTGTTGCAATGATGTCAAAGAATAATCAAGATCATCAATGAATTTTTCTTTATAATGTTGACCTATCTAAGCTGAAGTTACATTCTTATTTTTATAGACTTTAGAGCAAGTATAGTTAGGGTTTGAACTCTTAATTTTCCAAGTCTAGTTAGTAGAGTCATTAGGGTTTAGTTTAGAGGCCCATATAAACCAAGAACATTTTTCACTACAGACTGTCTTTAACCTCTTTAGATCATTTTTGGGGAACTTAATAAAATAACTATTCAACCTACCATATTGTTTGGCAGATTCTTTTAGATTGTCTTTAGACTTAAATAACATTACCTGAAGTTTAGGATTACTCATGTCATTGTCTAGGTTGAACTCAGGCCAGTTTTGGTCATCTAAGTCAGATTCATGTGCACTATCTAACCTCCCAGAATCATCACTATCAAACATATCCCCTACTTCTATATCATCCATGTTTAAACCATCTAGATTAACTCTTATCCTACTAGACACATCACTATCAGACACATCAAAATTAGACATTTCTTCTTCACTCTCATTAAAATTATCATCAATCAAACCTACCAAACAAATTTACAGTCAATAAAGGCAGACAACAACCGAACAATTTAATACAACATGACAGACAATAACCAATACAAAAATAATTTAATACAAACACAAACATTTCTGTTATGCACATGGCTGACAATAACCAAACACTTTAACCATAAACTTAGGCAATGGTAGACAATAACCAATACAATATAGAAGCTAAAGAACAAATTTAATCCAATTGATATTTGAAACTAGGAACAAATTTGTGTCTTAATAACCAAACAATAGCCAAACTTGATACTATTTGATACAAATAATAAACATGGCATACCATACACAGTATCTACCATTCACTTTAATAAGCAAACCCTAAACCCCATGTGAATAACAAATGAAATCAAAATCTTTTTGAATGCTTGTTAATGACAAATGAAACCAAAATCGAAATAACCCTAAATCCAAAAAATAAAAAACTAAATCGAAATAACCCCATGTGGATGCAACATTTTTCAAATTTTAAATCTAGACAACCCTAATTCGAAATAACCCTAAATCTAAAAAATCAAAAACTAAATACAAAAACTTAACCATTGCAGTGGATATAACAACATTGTAGCTTCTCTTTTATTGACTATTGTTGTTAAGAACCAAAAACACTGATAGGTTTCTCGTTTTGTCTTCTTTTCTCCCCAAATGGAAAATACCAATCGATTTTTAACCCTAGACTCTGTTAATCGATTATTGAATTGATTTTCTAACCATAAACCAACCTTGATAATCGATTCCCGAATCGATCTCTAACCTAAATCCCTATTAATTTTTTCCCAAATCGATTTTCTTTTCCTTCTCCCCTTAATCACAACCAATTTCTATTTTTTGCCCTAAATCAATCCAACTTTTTAGATTTTTTTCCCTAAACCCATGTCAAACCTTGACCCTTCCACTACTTCACCAACGTGGCAAGTTAACTGACCACATCAGTTAGTTAACTTGCCACATCAGCGGTCCCGTTAAGACAGTAATGGAAAATGTTAATAAGTGACTTATTTGTCACTTTTTGATAACGTTAGTGACTGTTTTGTTATTTTTCTAAAATTGAGTGACTGAAATGAAACCTAGGTAACTGTTTTGCCAGCTACCGCAAAGTTGAGTGGTTGTTGGTGTAATTTACCCTTTTAAATTTTATATAATTGATGCGGTCGTTGAAAGCACCAAAAATATGAAAAAGAATAATAAAAGGGAAGTAGGGTCAAATCCTCAGGGACTGGACTTGCAAAATATCTTGTTCCGTGAAATCCCAGG
>CM025144.1:22337854-22348936 GCA_013467495.1 Gossypium gossypioides | reverse complement strand
GTAAGTCGTTCTCCGATTCGGTAAGATTTGGTAAGTGACATAAGAAATTGATTTGGAAGACTTATTGTTATTGATATTGATCTGAAATAAATGTATTCATCGATTGAAATTGTGATTGACAGGGAAGTTACTTTGAATGAATTTATTTAATTTGATGCATTGTGTTAGGTTCGGTAAGGTTTATATTTTAAGTCATCGAACTTACTAAGCTTCATTAAGCTTACTTGTTTTGTTTAATGTTATTGTAGATTAAGGTGAGGTCGGGAGATCGGATCAACACATCAAGCCACACTATCCAATTTAATCCGGTAGCTTTTGTAACGTATATTTTGGTTTATATGACATTTATATGCTTAGATTGGTTTGCGTAAATGTTAAGAATTACATTTTGTTATATTCCCAACCAACTTATATATGTATGGTTTAATCATGTTTGATATATGTGTTTGGAGTAGTTAGGTGGGATGGTTTATTAATATATAGGTGAATTGACTAATGTAGTGAATTAGAATGTTGGGATTTATGTGATAATATGACAATATTAGAGCTAGGAATTTGTTGTTTTGGGGGCATTGTTATGGCTTATGTGTATGAAATTTGAGCTGTTTAGGTTGAAATCAAGAATGGGTGAGAAAAGTGGCCTTGAAGTGGCCTATTTTCGTCCACATGGGCAGAGACACGGGCGTGTGTCTCAACCGTGTGTGACACATGGCCTAGCACATGGGCGTGTGTTCCAGTCGTGTGTCTCCTACATTTTAAAATTGACCTAGCACACGGCCTAGCACACGGGCATGTGGCTTGGCCGTGTGACCCCTAGACCTTACATACGGCCTAGCACACGGGCGTATGACATGGTCGTGTGACCCAAGTCAGAGAGTTACACCGGCAAAGACACGGGTTGGGACACGGCCGTGTGCCTCACATTGGATGCCCATACGGCCTAATAGACGGGCATGTCTCCTGGCCGTGTGAGCCACACGGGCGTGTGTCCCCTATACCTAGAAAAATTTTAAAATTTTGGGAAAAATTCTCTGAGTTTTCGGTTTAGTCTAGATTTATTTCTAATGTGTATTTTAGGCCTCAAGGGCTCATACAAGGGAAAATATGAGTGATTTATGATTGGTGTCTGATATGTATATTAAATGATATAAAATGTTCGTAATTGTTCTGAAAAGTTTGGTAATGCTCCGTAACCCTATTCTGGTGACGAATAAGGGTTAGGGGTGTTACATATACGTCATATCCGATTGGGGACCCAAAATATTGGCGGCAATTGAATGACAAGGAAGCTTCTAGGACCGCACACCCTATAAGTATTGTTTAAGGCATGTTACGTCAAACTACTACGGACAATATCTCTCTATCGCTAAATGAGCACAAGTGATCAACATAGGTATGTAATCGCCACTATTAAATATTCTTTGATTTAAACTTCATATTCTTTGATTTGCAATCGCCATTACTCACTTCTCTTGATAAGGTACGACCTCGTGAAAGTCCGTTTCCATAAAATGTTGGAAAACTTATAGTCAACTAATGACGCGGGGGCAAACTACCTCTCTAACATACCATTCAATCAGAGGACACAATCTTACAATAGGGGTTTACGATATGGTCACATGACGACAAACCTAACGGAATGCATCAATTCTTTTTTAAAGGGAATGCATCATTTGTCGATAACCTCGATTGTAAGAGAGAAATACTTCTATTTGGAGAAAATTTTCCCAAAACGAGCGGCAAATTATGTTAGGCAATTGCTGAGAGGCCACGTATGGAGCCCGGATGTGCTAAAAGAAATTAGGAAGGCTACGGTACGAGCGAATTGCATACATCTAGTGTGTCACTCGCACGAAGACCTATGGTTTCGAGTTAGGAAGCATAGACAAGGCTCATCCCTCCTCATACCAGTGTCGTACGTGTGTCTGACACGAACACTCGTTGGATACGTACGGAACACACCGGAATACGTAAAAAAAGGTCAGACAAGGTCACGACACGGGTATCTAAAAATATACACATGACAAACACAAGAAAAGTAGATGGTGGCTGACAGACGATGGCTAAAATTTTTGCCTTCAAAAGTAGCAAATGAAGAGTCAACGGTGGGAAGAAAATGATGTAAAAAATAAATGTGAAGTTTAGGGTTTCTTATTAATGAAACATTAAGTTTTACTAACAATCTATTAATGAAACACTGAGTTTTAGTATCAGCCTATGTAAACGTTGGAAAGACTTAAAAGTTAAAACATTAAATAACCAATCAAAATAGTAAAATAAAAACTAAAACAAATTAGCTTATTTGAGAAGCTTTCGAGCTTTGTACTTGCTTTACTACCTTTGACGTTTCCATTTATCACATTTCAAAAAATATTTTAAACATCTATCACTCTTATTTCCATTTGCCTACTTTCAACAGACATGTAAGTTTGAAGTAATTGAAGGTAAGTTTAATATTTTATTTTGTTTATGTTTTGAATGGGTTACATTATGTTATTTGTTTAGTTACTTTTTATTTTTTTTTATATTTTTTTGTATATTTGTATGTTAAATAATTGATTTGTGATGATCACTCTTGAAGTATACATTAAATTTTTTTTTATTTTTGGTAATACTTTAGGTTTTTAATTATGACATCTCAAAGTGGTAGTGGAAGTGTTGGCTCATCAAATAATGTTACTAATGCTAGTATGTCTCTAGATGATATTAGTAACACTCCTATTTGGAGATATGTTACTAAATTATCGAAAACTGTTGAAGGAGGCAGAAATGTTAGTTTTGTGTGTAATTTTTGCAATGCTACATTTAAGGGGTCATACTCTAGGGTTAAAGCACATTTATTGAAACTAAATGGGTAAGGAATTCGAGTGTGTCCTAAAGTAACACTACAACATTTTGCTAAAATATAAAAAGTAGTTGAGCATACAAAATTCAAGTTGCAACCAAAAACAGTCTCATTGCCACCTAGTTCTTAAACATTAGCATCTTCCTTTAGGCCAAACACAACCACACTTCAAGGGTATAATTTAGGTTCTAAAAGAAGAAAAAGCCCTTTAAAACAATCGTTAAACCTTGTTGCTCAAGAGAATTCAGATAGCGAAATTGTTCAAATGTTTTATCCAGGTGGATCATCTTTTCATCTAGTTAGGAACCCTCATTATGTTAATGCATCCACCTTAGCTAGTAAGAATTTGATTTCGACTTATACACCTCCAAGGTATAATGCTTTAAGGACTATATTATTGTGAAAAGAACAAACAAACATAGAGAAGTTGTTATAACCTATAAAGGGAATGTGGAGAGAAAAAGGTATTAGTCTTGTATGTGATGGATGGACAGATGCACAAAGACGACCATTGATTAACTTTATGGTCGTTTCTAAAGATGGAGTTATTTTCTTGAAAGTTGTAAATTGTGAAAAGGATTACAATGATAAGTTTTATGTGGCAACTTTAATTAAAGATGCCATAAGTGAGGTTGAAGCACAAAATGTTTTTCAAGTGATAACTGACAATGCACCGGTTTGTAAAGCCACGGGATCAATTAGTAGAGACACAATATCCTCATATCTTTTGGACATCTTGTGTGGTACATACTCTTAATCTTGCTCTTAAAAATATATGTGCTACAAAAAACACCGAAAAGAATTAGGTCACATATGATGTTTTGTGTTGGATAAATAATATTGATGATGATTCTATCTTTATAAGAAACTTCATAATGAATCACTCTATGAGATTGGAAATATTTAATTCTTTTGTGCCTTTGAAATTACTTATCGTAGCAGATACTCGATTTGCTTCTATGGTTGTGATGTTAAAAAGACTCAAGCTCATTAAATGGGGTCTTCAAAATATGGTTATTAGTGATGAATGGTCCACTTATAGAGAAGATGACGTTTCCAAATCCTCTTTGGTAAAGGAAAAAATTTTGGATGACTTTTGGTAGGATAAGGTTGATTATATCCTTTCTTTTACGTGACCTATATATGATATGCTTCAGATAATGGACACGTACATGCATACTCTTCACTTGGTTTATGAGATGTGGGATGAAATTATTGAAAAAGTGGAGACAAGCATTTATAGGTATAAAGGGAAGAAAGGAGAGGAAAGATCAATCTTTTATGAAGTGGTATATGATATTCTTATTGATCGATGGACTAAGAGCAATACACCACTTCATTGTATGGCTCATTCTTTAAATCCAAGGTAAACTTAGATAGCATATATTCCATTTATTCTTGTTTTTATTCTTTTATACTTCTTTTATTTATTATCAAATAAAAAATTTAAATTTATTTGTTTACATAAGTATTATTGTAGTAATTGGCTTAATAAGGTTCGAAATCACCTTCCTCCATATAAAGATGTAGAAATCTTAGAGGAAAGGAATAAGTGCTTAAGAAGATATTTTCTTTCTACCGAAGAAAGGAAGATAACTTTCCAAGAGTTTGCAAGATTTTCGGGAGTACTGGATGTTTTTATTTCATTTGATTCACTACAAGATAGATGGATTTTCGATCCCAAGTCTTGGTGGTTAGTTCAAAGGGCTTTAATACCTTTGCTCCAAAACTTAACTTTAAAACTTCTTGGACAACATTCTTCATCATCTTGTTGTGAAAGAAATTGGAGTACATATTTGTTTATCCATTCCATTAGGAGAAATAAGATTAATCATCAATGTGCCAAAGATTTAGTATTTATGCATACTAATATTTGATTACTTTCAATAAATACTCTTCATTATAAAGTAGTGAACAAGATGTGGGATATTGGAGGTGATGTATTTAACTCATTTAAAGGAGCTAGAGTTCTTAAAGTTGCTAGCTTATCTCTTGATGAACCAGATATGGAGATAGTAATTTTTGCCAATGAAGAATAAGATATGAAAAATGATAATGCTATGAAATAAACTAGAAAATTGCTCTATTTTTTGCTTCTTTTTGTACAAGTCTTCTTAAGGATATAGGTTGAACCTTAAATTTTGATTTGATATGACATGTTTTGTGTAATGAACTTGGAAAATGTATTGCTATGTTTTGTCATATTTTATGTAATGACAAGTGAACTTAATGGAAAATAATTGATTATATATTAATGGAAAATGTCAATATTTTCATTTACATTAAGTATTTTAACATAAATATATATAAATATTAAAAATATTTTTTTATTATCGTATCCTGCGATATACGTGTCCTCATTTTTTAAAAATTATCATGTCATCGTGTCTGTATCATGTCGTACACGTATTGTGTGTCCATGTCCATGTTTTATAGGTTTTAGGTAACAGAGTTTGACAGATCGGACGAAGGTATTGCCAGGGGAGTGTATCGTGTACACCTGAGACAAAAAACTTGTGACTGTGGGAGATTTGACGCACTTCGTTTTCCATGCGTTCATACAATTGCAGCATATAGCAATTAAAGCTTGGATCCCATGAGTTTTGCAGATGAAGTGTACAAATTAGAAAACTTGTACAACGTGTGGAGACACGTTTCCCCACCAGTCCCAGATGAACGTATGTGGCTACCTATATCGAGGACTCCATTTAAGTTGTTACCTGATAGGTCATTGCGTCGCAAACCAAAAAGTTGATCAATGTTGACTCAAATATGTGACAACATGGATATTCGGGAGAAGACAAACCAACCGAGGTTATACGGGTGATATAAGAACTCAGGCCACACAATGTCGTCATGTCCAAATCGAATGGACGGTGCAAACTAGAAAACATCAATTTTATTGTAATCTATAATTGTGTGGTTTTGTGAAATTATAACAAACATCAACTTTAATTTTGTAAAATGAGTAAATACCAACTTTAATTATGTGAAATGATAACAAATACCAACTTGGATGGAAAAACCATATTCTTTTAAAAACATAATAATAAAAATCATACCTATACAAAAAAAAACGTTTGATACTATGATAAAAGAAATTAATCTAAATACCGATCAAAATTTATGCCACATCGAAGTGGTCGATGATTGTGCGTCAGATTCCTTTTTAGTTCAACCTCTGGTTAAGGTTATAGTCATTGAGGTTGTGGTCTCGGTAGGCCATCTTCTTCGCCTTTGGTTGATTGGGGTCTGTGCATCTTCGGTTGCCACCGTGCATCTTTCGGTATAAGAATAAGTGGTTGGGAAGATGATCCACTTTGGTAGAACAATGATCTCAGAGGTGTTTGTGTCACAAACGGAAAATGGGTATAACTATGTTGTGTCCCATACACCGATGGCATAATGAGTGGACTCTCGTTCGATGCCTGAAACATAGACAGCCTATACATCGTTGTCATCGGAAATGTAGATGGCATGGGCGTGTAATACATCGGGGACGGAGCTCCAAAAACAAAACTTGGCATAGAAGTAGAAGCAGAAAAATGTGGTGAAATATATGATGCTTGTGTGAAAATGATAGGGTTAGTATATGCACCAAAATAAGACGGTACATACTAACCAGTAGGTGGTACGACCATCGATAGTGCGACCGTCGGTGTCGGTTCTTGCATAGTTGCTGATGATGGACCTGCCTCGTCAGTCTTTGGATGTATAAAGGCCCGTTGTGGCCTCCTCGTATGCAGTTGCAGACCCCTCGCCTCTTCTCCGTACAAGTATCGCTTACCATGGATCCTAAACCATGGCATGTACTTTGGAGTTAACTTCGGAACAACAATAGCCTCCTAAGTAGGTAAAAAATCGTACATATTATTCCACATGTTGATATATTGGGCGTGGAATACCAATCAATTCTCATCTGTCCGCCCAGCAAGTTGATATGATACAGATCATAAAGGTCTTGAGGTGCCACAGGAATCAATTGTCAAAACCCGAACTGCCGCAACACTCTATCCGACTCGTGCATCTCAATGGTAGCATACACTACCAATGGCACATTCACGTGCCAGATATTCGGATTCATAAAGAATTCCTCAATGATGCATTCTCAAATTGTCAGGTCCTCATATGGTGTCTATTCAAACTATATTAAAATAATTAAAACTTTAGTGTTATATATATACTACAGAATCTCTAATCAACTAATTTAATTAATACGATATAATTCAAACTTAAATAAATTCATACATCCGTTTCCGACATTGGTCTAACAGAAGTAGTATTTCTCACAGCTCATTCAGTAATCTGGCGTAACTCAACTCATAGTTCCACCTATTGAAATAATTTATTAGCATAATAATATTTAAATTAATTTTATTATGGACACCATATCATCTGATGAATTTTACCTTGTTATGAGTGGGAATGTATATGAGTAGTTCGCTCGAGGACGTAAAAATGGCAATTGGTACTGCACCCATGACTACAATAGTAGAATGCAAACACCAATTTTAATTTTCTGTGATTGCGTTGCTCGACACATCTCCCAGTACAATATCGCCAATACGGCGAACCCCCAACTGAGTTCGTAGTTGATGAGTTTTAACAGCGACCTTAGATGGATGAGATTTCGTGACTTATCTAGCATTAGAATACCCCCGATGATCTGAAGGATGTACGCCCGAACGTGTCGTTCTCTTTCGACTTCAGACGAATCCTCATCTAACCCTCCAAAGTTTCTTCTTAACCAACTCATTTCGATCCAACCTCCATAAATCGTCTCCCAAACCAAACCCCAAAGTTTATCGCATGCGCATCTCCAAGTAGCCGCGTGAACTGACCCAGTGACTACCAACCCATCCATCAGTAACCGCAACTATAACTATACGTCCTCTAGTGTGATAGTTCACTCGTCGCATGAAAGATAAAATGTATGCATATCGGGTCTCCACCTTTTCACCAATGCGCTTACAAGTGTTAGGTCCAACTTACACCCCCGACCTACAAAGGCCACGTGTGAAAAATCGGCTTCCCTCAAGTATAGTTCGATCAAGGGTGATGGAGGAGTGGGTAGATTACAGATATAACACTATAAAATTTGATATTTTGTACATTTACAAAAAAAGTTAAATTTAAATATAACAATGAAATAAAAAAAATTAAACAACACTGAAATATATTAAAAAATATTCTTACCATTTGCAATTGATCAACCAAAATGTGCTTGTCATCAAAATGGATTAGAGATCCAACCATTTCCAATTTCAAAAAACAAGAATTAATTTTTAATAAAAAATTATTTGCGAAAATATTAAGATAATTTTGATAAAAAATGATTTAGAAAGAAATAAAATCAAAGTAAGAATTTAACAGAGAATTTGAGAGATTTCTTAAAGTGATTTGAGAATTTTGAGAGATATCTGAGAGATATTTGTAAGAAAAAAAGTAAGGGGGTCTTATAGGGTTTAAGAAGATGTAGTTGTTGGGAGTGGGGGGCGTCAACGGCTACTTTAATTAGCCATGGGAAAAGTAGCCATTGTGGGGTTACTTTTGGGAAAACGCTTCCAGCAGAAGCGCTTTTAAGTGAGTTGACAAAAACACGTCCAGCTGGAGGAATTTTACTGGCAACAAACTGAAAACGCTTCTAGCTGGAAGTGTTTTTCTACATTTCACCTAAAAATGCTTTAGCTAGAAGCATTTTCGTTAAATCAACTTATTCCTATAAATTTCCCAAAAATCGACCTAATAAAGTGATTTTAAAAAAAAAAAATTGACATTTATGAGTATTTTATTCTTTAAATAAAACAAAAAAGAAACGGCCATAATAACAATAAAAAATATAATTAGGAACGTGGGGTTCTAGAAGATTTGATATTTATGTGATTGTTAAGCTTCTAGAAGGGTGGGACCTGGCGTACTCTGTTCTGAACTGTGATTCTATCAATATCAACCGTTGCGTTAGCGTATATTTATTTCCTTCTAGAAACCAAAATTTTCTTTTTCAATAAAATAAAATTTTCCAATAGTAGCCCACTCTTCCCTCCTCCTATATTTTATTTTTCTTTTTAATTATTACTTATGAAACTTTCTGATGTATATAGCAAAGGCTTAAATAACCCAAAGTCAGTACCACTAAAAACTTTCTTTTGAATTTCCGTTTTGTTTTTTGTGGTTTGGTAATTACAGATTATTAATGGGTATCCGAAGAAGAAGAAGTAAAGCTGTTGACGTGTCTTCTTTCTTGCTCTTCGAGGCCACCGGCGATTCGGAATCTGGTTGTAGTTCCGATCCAGCCATGGTTGATATCAGTCACGATGATGATGGTGATGATGATGCAGAGTCATGTAGCTGTGATACTGCACCTGATGTTGTTCATGGTGTTAGAGAGATTGGTGGTAGCTTAAAAAACAAATTTGCAAATGTTGTTGAAGGTGTCGATGATGAAGATGATGATGACGACGACGATGGGGTGGTGGAGCAAAAGGAGGTTCAATTGTATAAAAAAGGTTGCAGGGATGATGAACGTATTAAAGGAGTTGGTGTGGGGAAAGAAAAGAAATCCTCTTCATCAGCTGAAAACTCAAGCGAAACCATGAATGAGATGGAAAAGAACAGGCTTTTTTGGGAAACTTGTTTGGCTTCCTAGAAAATCTGGGTTTTCTTCCTGTTTTTTGGTTCTTATTTTTTTTTCTTGCTAGCTAAACAAGCTTTCATCAGTCGTCTTTTTCTTTTGGTTACACATGACCGTATTTTTTAGTTCTTTTTGGTTATTTTTTAAAAATTGAAATGAAAGGTAAATGTAAATATATAAACATGATTTTATAAGGAAAAGAAAATCAAATGAATCAATAGATGTTTATTTCTTTTATAAATTTATTTTTGCAGTTAAGAATGTTTGCTGCAAATCTGCAATGGAGAGCTGGAGCAGGCAGCCAATTAATATTTCTGGCATTTTCTGATATGGATTCAAAATATGAATAATTGTAGCAAAAATACAGTAAGTTTTAGCTTTACATTTATTATATTAATTTTTGATAATGGTGAATATTGGTATCAATAACTAAAATTTAAGTTAAAAAAAAGGTGATTCATTTGGTTAATCTAAACATATGGATTGGGAGTTAATCTAAACATTTATTCATTTTGAAATTTTTCTTTTTTTTATAAAACCACATCATTCCCAGAATTCATGTTAAAAAGACCAAATCACCGTATTATTAGTTCAACTAACATTGTTCAACTCAGTGAGTTACCACATTAATGTTATAGACTGCAGCTGAAAAATTACTTTCAAACACCAAAGGTTGGTGCAATAAGAAGGGGTTGGGGTAAAATAGTAGATTTAGTGTATGCTAAATTTGTAACTTTTATATAGGTGAAGTCGGGACTAAATCATATTAACTCCTATATTATTTTAATACAATCAAGCTTCAACTTTCTTCTTTCTTACTCTAATCTAATTTCACTTCCTAATAAAATTGTTCAAAATGTTCTCTCAACGAATTGTTGGAAATTTTGTAAAATGAAAACTTCTTCTTTTAGTCCCTTTAAAAGATACAAAATTTTAAGTTAATCTTTTGAACCAACGTCCTCCTCCCTTTGCTTCCCTTTCAATGGCATCTGTATGGGCATACTAGCCGACCGCTGGATTGGAACCCAGATTGATCGATCTGAGTAAACTGATTCATACTCTCTCTTTTTTCTTGGATAAAGCCCCTATTTTTTGTTTAATTTTGGTTCAAACGGGAGCTTAATTTCGTGCATAAAAGAGGGTAAAGTGGAGTGACTTGTAAAAAGGGAAAACTAAGTTGTTTAAAAGCTTGATTTTTGTGTAATTTTGTTTGACAGAGCACACTGGTTTTGTGGACGAACATGTCTGGGGTTGAGGAAAATGAAATGGGTATTTCTTGTTTTTGAGGAAAAAGGCAATTTTTTTGGTTAAAATTCCTGATTTTTGTGTAAATTTGGTTCACTTGAACATGTCTAGGGTTTGAGGAAAATGAAATGGGTATTTCGAAAGTAATGAACGGTGTTTTTGTTTCCCGTCCGGGTTTTCACCATTTTTCCCTTCTAGTAAAAACAAGTATCCCAATCTACGCCTGGCCTTAAACCAAAATTACTTCAATTCAACTGCTGCTCCGCTCTGTCGATTAGAGCCGAACCAGCACCAGCTTCCGGCAATGGCAACCATAAACACAAGTCAGCTGGAGCAAGTTCTGTGAAGAAGAAAGCAAAGA
>CM025144.1:22207670-22228767 GCA_013467495.1 Gossypium gossypioides | reverse complement strand
GGCTGAACCAAAAATTCTGAAAAATTTATGGTAAAAATATATATGAGTCTAGTTTCAGGGAAAATTTACAGATCTAAATTTTTAGTTTCGTAGCTCGAGTTATAATTAATTTAGTAACTGCTGTGCAGGTGGACAGACTTATTATAAACAGTGAATTAACTTTTAAAACTAAATTTTTATGCCCCGAAATTTTAAGTTAAGTCAAGTAACGCCTCATGCTCGACTCCGACAACGGTCTCGGGTAAGGGGTGTTAAACCCCCATGAATGCGAACCTGTATGCAAACCTGTAGACGAAGACATAGGAAAATCCTCTTAGGATTAAGTATGTGAACTCTCAGTTTATACATATATATCATGCGAACTTTAAGTAACTATACGATCCATATATATAATGCGAACCATAGGAATTGTTATGCAAACCCTATAGGAAATATCATACGAACCCTGTTCTAAGTGGATAGGAGAGTTGTAGCTTGTATATACATATGTGAACCCTTATGACTTTTAGTATAGGCTTTAAGATGCGAACCCTACATGATAAAGTATGTGAACCCTATATGGAAAATCCTAGATGCCATATGATGTGAGTCTTACTTGTTGTACTATGCAAACCCCTAAGGAGTGATGCAAACCCCCCATGCGAATCCCTATGTGGACCCCTACATGAGCGAACCCTTATACATGAAAACCCTAGATGCGAACCATACGTGTGAACCCTTATGGATGTAAACCATAGATGTGCGAACCCCTAG
The DNA here is from genome assembly GCA_013467495.1 of Gossypium gossypioides. Lineage (NCBI taxonomy): Eukaryota > Viridiplantae > Streptophyta > Magnoliopsida > Malvales > Malvaceae > Gossypium > Gossypium gossypioides. Next base: position 22,228,014 of record CM025144.1, on the reverse strand, counting down.
GTGCATGCCTAGATGTGTGAACCCCTAGGTTTTAACCCATATATGTGAACCCTAGATCCAAACCCTGTTTGTGTGAACCTTACTTATGTATCTGGTAGTCAAACTAAGCATGTTAATTCACATAAAAATACTATATGTGAAATTGTTTTTAGATCGCTTAAATTAATTGTATATAATAAATTGATGTGAATAAATGCATGAACACATGCCATTAAATGATAGTTGAAATATTGAATGTAGCATCGATTGGTGATAAATAGCATAATATGCTAAGTATATGTGCATAATTACATGAAAGTGGGTACGGAGGACAGAGGAGTTCCGTAAGAGATAGTGGCTATTTATGTCCACACCGAAAGTTAGTACTGCACGAAGTAGGCGGCAATGTCATCAAAACCAGATAAATCAGGATGATAGTTTAAAAAGCCATCAAAATCGAGCAACTGGGATGGTAAGTTTTTGTAGTAAAAGTCATCATCACAAATGACAAGTGAGCAAACATCTTCATCGGGAAATCCGGGGTGATCAGTTTTTTATGTGTTTTGGTGTGTCGGGGAAAGCTCAAGGGTGGTTAGGATGAATGGGTGGGAAATTAAAATTATAATTGCATCTCATCATGAGCATATCCTGTACATGCATGGATTTATTAACTAATTCTTATATTATGTTTAATATGGTATTATGCTATAAATTAAATGTTATATTGCTTGAATTTTTATATATAATGGTTTAAAAATTAGACTCACATTGAGTTGTCATAAGCTCACTCCCCCCTTGCTTTACCTTTCAGGTAGCGCAGAGAACTAGGTCTTGGAATGGCATCGAAGGAACCTCGGATTAGCAACTTGTTTTTCTTCATATTTAAAAGTTCTCATTAAAGCTTTTCTGTAATCGTTTTGTTTTTGGGTAGTAATTATTAATTATTCTTGCTTTTATATCTTAGGTTTGGGATTGTTTAGCTTATTTATATTAAACATGTTACTTAAGTATTACTTTGATATTTGCATGATATTCGATTTAGAAAACTATTATTTTAAATGTTTTCTACTACTTCACAAAATACTTAAAGTTTTGATAAATCTTTTCTTAAAAACCTTAATCATTTTCAAAACGCCACGATAATAATATCATAATTAAATTTCTAAGAAAAGCTGACTTAATGAATGAATGTTTTATAGAAATAGAAGATTAATTTCGATACAAATCAACACAAGTAAAAGAATGTCTTTACAAGATCACTTCGGTATCAAATGTAATGCTTTCGACTTAGCTGAAACTCCTAGGCTGGGTTGGGGGTGTTACATTAGGTGGTATCAGAGTTAAGATTTTCTAAACAGCGGTTTGAACTTTTGAAGGAGTATGCATGCATAGGAACAAATTGTTTTCATAATATAGCAAGTCTTTATTGAAAAACTAGTCCGAGGAGTCCGATGCCAGGTATTGTAGAAAACTTTCTAGTAGTAGAAAAAAATACCTTAGATAGAAATGTAGTACAAACTGAAAACTTGAATTAAGTACTAATTGCTTGAAAACTTGAATGTAACGCCTTTGACTTAGCCGAAATTCCTAGGCCAAGTTGGGGGTGTTACAAGTCTTTTCTAAGATTGATTTGAGATCGAAGTACTACTAGTTGAAAGTAAAGGATAGTGACGTACCGAAAATAATGTTTTATACGTGTTACGATCAGTACAAATTTTTAGCGATGCCTTTCAGACTAACAAACGCTCATGCAACATTCATTGATCTTATGAATCGCATCTTTCAACCTTATCTAGATTAGTTCGTGGTAGTATTCACTGATGACATCATGATATACTCGAGGTCAAAAGTTGAGCACGAGAAACATCTTAGAATTATTTTGCAAGTTTTGCAAGAGAAGCAACTATACGAGAAACTCAGTAAATGTGAATTCTGGTTATCTAGGGTTGTATTCTTGAGACATGTTATTTCGACAAAAGGAATCTATGTTGATCCAAAAAAGATTGAATCTATCTTTCAGTAGAAAACACAGAAAAATACCAAAGGTTCGAAGTTTGCTTGGTTTGGTCGGTTATTACCGAAGATTCGTAAATGGATTTTATAAGATAGCTACACCAATGATGAAGTTCCTACAAAAGAACATACGATTTAATTGGAGTGATTTGTAACACACCTAACTCGTCTCTGTCATCGGATTAGGGTTACGAAGCATTACTATACAAATCAGAACTATTAACTTCAAAACAGATCAATAATTTTATTTAATATTAATTACCTAAAACTTATTATAAATCTAGAAAACATATACATTTGGGCCTTAAATCGAGCCTTCGAGGCCTTAAAAATAGTTTGGAATCAATTCGAGACTAATTTAAAACAATTCAGAAAATTTGGGAAAAAGTTAAAATTTTTGAAAACAGGGGTCACACGGCCGTGTGGCATAGCCCAGACTGTGTGGTATTTGAGCAATGGGACACATGGCTGTGTCCCAACCTGTGTCTTAAACCATGTAACTCACTGAGTTAGGTCACACGGTCGTGTTGTAGATCGTGTGCCAGACCGTGTAACTCTCTGACTTATGTTACACGGCCGCGTTGCAAGTCGTGTGCTAGATCATGTAACACACTGACTTGAAATAATAAATGACACACGACCATGTGACAGCCTATGTCCCAGGTCCTGTGCTCCACAATTTGACCCTAAAAACAAGCCATTTTAAGTCCAAAACTTGCCCAACCATCTACTCCACTTATGCACACATTCAATAGACTTAAATACACTTCAACACATATAAACATACCAATTCAATCAACCTATTTCTCCTAACCAATATGCCATCCAAAGGCACCACATTTATACCAAAACAACTTCAACCAAAACAAGGCTATAATGTCAAATCTCAAGCACAAAACATAGTCAATTTAGCTATCTAATGACATCACTTGTCAAACCATTCACATTCTATTAAAACATACCAAAATGACCAAAGGTCATAAACTTGCAAAAGCATTATAAATCCAGCAAACAAAATATACACTCCAAAAGCATATTCATACCAAATTGATCATTAACATATTCAAACTACCATTATATAAGGTCCTATACATGCCATTTATAACCTTGGCCAAAATAACTCAAAAACTACCAAAGTGATTGCTGGATAGTGTAATAAATCTCTAAAAAGCTTCTAATCGATCGAGCTTTCAATAATGTATGAACAACGGAAAATAAATATGTAAGCAACTAGTGCTTAGTAAGCTCGTATAAACTCAAGTAACAATTTACCATTCTTAAAGTTAATTTATAAATTATGCATAACATCATTACCAAGATCATAGGATTAGTAAAATCCTATATAAGCACCATCAAACTCACAAGTTAGTAAGTTCATACATGATGCATATAAGTTCAACCATATCATAAGAAGATTTCCATGTACACATCATTCATCACATACTTATTTTGTTACATTTACATCATTTGCATTCATCAAATTTACCATTTCAATAGATTATGATCAAACATCCATTTGTATACATACCTTGCCATCTACCCTTAACTACCCGTTGAACTGTCTAGAATTACATTGGATACTCCGGAATGCTCACACCTAGTGTGCCTTTCCATGTAACCGTAACCTTTCCTTTTCAATAGTGCTTACATAAGCTGTGGATCGAAATGTTAGTTACACGATGCTGCTCACACGAGCTGTGGAGAATCTACAACAAATGCAGGACCTCAGCCTTTGATAGGACATTCAAGACCAGCACCCAAAACATGAAATCCCTAATGACATGTCATTCGTATCCTAAGAATTCTTAAGGTTCAAACGAGATCATTTATCCGTCCATTAACCAAAACATTGATATATTCATATAATCAAGTTAGTTTATACTAACATAATATAACAAATAATCAATCAAATTATCATTAATACGATTATAATTCATACGAACTTACCTTGATAACTATAGTCACAAAAGTAGAGTTGGAGACTAATCCATAGCTTTCGCCTTTCCTCGATTTAGGTCTGATTGTTGTTTATCTTGATCTAAATAGATAATTTAATTCAATTAAGTACTTCAAATAACCTCATGTATTTAACTCAATCTATAATTATATTATCATGACATTACAAAATTACCCCTCCTATTTTAACTTTTTCACAAATTAGTCCTTAAGCTCTTAACTTGAAATTTAACCATTTTAACCTAAACCCATGTTAACTGATTCTACTAGGGGTCTTGAATAGCACATAATTACCAACAGTTCACATTAAAACCAATGAATTTTACACTTTTAACAATTTAACCCCTAATTTAAAATTCATCAAAAACCACTTAATAAAACAAGTTTGTTTAATAACCAAGATTAATAATCTATCAAATAACATCAAAATACATTCAAAATCAACTATGGCAAGTCCCTAAACCTTTAAAAATTTTGCAAACTAACCCTCGAGCTAAGTAGTTTAAGCTAAAACAAGCTCAAAAACATAAAAACCAATAAAAACAGGGATCAAATACATACCATGCATGTGAAAAAAAATCAAAATCAAAGCTTTCTCCCCTCCTTTAATGGATAATTGATTTTGGGATAGAATAATGGGAAAGATGATAACACTTTTACCCATTTCTTTTGTTTAACATTTTAATTTAATTATCAATTTACCAACTTAACCTTTAAAATCCATTAAACTTTAATTAAAACCTATCCATAAACATCCACTAACATATAACACGATATAATTACCTCCTAAGTCCATTAATGTTCCTTTCCATAACCATTTAATCTTTTTAACTAATAGAACTCAACTTTTGCACCTTTTTCAATTTAGTCCTTTTTACCTAATTAACTGATTAAACTTTGAAATTGCTTAACAAGAATTTAATACTACTTTAAATTAACCCTATAAATATTAAATAAATATTAAAATAATAACTCACTAATCGAAGTTGTGGTCTCGAAACCACTATTTTTGACACCATAGAAATTAGGATGTTACATGATTAGTGTCAGGATAGTTTCGAAAAGCTGAAAGTAAACCGAAGCACCTGTAACACCCTATACCCGAGCTGATTTACTAGGTCCAAATATAGGTTGCCACTAGACTTAAACACTTAATAGAAATTTTAAAATGGGCGAAGACTTTACTAAACATACTTTTTACCTATTTATCATTATTCTAAGTCACATATTCTAAAGATAAACGTTTATTTGATTACAACTGATTCTCAATGATAGTATAAGACAATACCACTTAAAACTTTATTAAAACAGACCCAATCGTAGCGTATAATACTATTCACCATTTGAAAACATATTTTTAATTGTATACATAATATCACTCTACAATCAACTACTTTGGCACGTTCCTGGCTTGGTCCTTTTTGGCAAACTAGTTCAAACCTAATAACATGCATTGCAAATAAACACTCATAATTTATATGGAACTTAATGAATCCCAACCGGTATTACCTTTTAATGTTATTGTTGAAATATTTTACTTCCTTTTAGACTTCCTTTTAAACTTTGGCGGATACTTTTCTGATTCCTGGTTGGTGGATAACCATACATCAATCTTATACACACTTCACTCGATTAGCGGATCATAGACTTTATACCCTATTTTGGATCCCGTTACACAATTTCTTTACAGATAGTAGTTGGATACACTTCTCAGAATGATACTCAACGAATGCTACTCTTGATGGATTCCTTTACACGATCCAACGATTATAAGAACACCAGTTACATCACATCTTCAATCACTCCAAACAAACAGACTCGCTAGAAGAATATAACATTTTAATTCACTACGGAGGAGTTTGTAAGAATAGAGTGAAATAGGAAATATTGGTGTGATATATGAACTATAAGTTAGCCTAATGTGAGAAACAAAAAGAAAAATCCAAAAAGGAAATTAGTACTAGTAGAAAAATTCTTAAACTAGCGAAAAAGCATTCATGAGTGAGATGTAGTGAAAAAGAGAAAGTCAAAAAGTCACAAAAGAAAGAAAAAATCGCTCATTAGTGCATAAAAACTCGTAAGGCTAGTCATAGTTACTATGGCATGCTATGACTTCCTATATATAGAGAGACAAGGAAGGTGGGAGAAGGAGAAATAATGTGGTGAGCAGGTAAGGGTCACCAAGGGGGGAAGAATAGGGATCAATACAATGTGTCAAACTATTTTTGTGTTTGTAACCCTCTTGATGCTTACTATCTTTGAATTCCATACCTGTCCTAAGCCTTAGAACGTTACAAGCCGAAAAGTCATATGTGACCTAAATATCATTATGCATGAATGAACATCATACTAAACATACGCATAAATGACTATTTGTATTCTGCTCAGATAATCAAAGTACTTGTACGATTTATTGATGGACTCCTACAGGTGAGACCCTTAATACTTGTATATTTTGTAACATATTAAACTTAGATGTGTGAGATCAAAAGTGGTCAATCAGATACTTGTCATGTTAAAGTTGTTACTAAGCATGAAATGTTTCAGTCATATGCTCCGAAGTCAATACTTGTATGATATTTGCTCAAGGGTCGTCGCCTTTATTTCTTATTTTTGTTTATGTTGCTTGAGGACAAGCAATTACTTAAGTGTAGGGGAGTTTGATCTATCGTAATTCGGTGTAGCAAATTAAACTAGTTTTTACATTTAAGGAGCTTGAATACAAGAATTTTCATTATGTTTTAGTTAAGTTTTCTTAGTTTTATTTACATTCAATAAAATGAGCAAATTGAGTCTTTTATTGACCTTAGGGGCCAAACGAGGCCCAAAGGTGAGCTAACGCACTTTGTAAGTGTGCAGGAAACCATTAGAAGGCATAACAAACAAATATTGGCTGCTATGTCTCAACACAAATGATTCGATGTCGCAACATAGGGAACAGAATGGAGAAAACTCAAGTCTGCGTTCGATGTCACGACACAGACTAAGGGTGTCGCGACATACCCCTGAAGACGTCTCAAGGAAAAGTATACTGTCACCTCTGTCGGGACACAAGTCCTAGTGTGTCACGACAACGACTCTATGACAGAAATTAAATACAAAGTAAGAGCATTTTGGTCTACACAATCAAACCTAAAGCTCGAGAACGTCAGCTAACCTAGGGTTAAGGATGATGACCACATAAAAGCTATAAATAGGCTTTTTGGCACATGTTATAGACATCATTCCTTTAGCCTAGATTCTCTTTGTAAAATTTAGTTTAGTTTTCTTTTATTCTTAGGTTTTAGATTTCATTTATTTGTTCTTGTTGATTTCAAGAGATCTAAAATGTGGAAGCATTCAAACTCTATAGATTCGTGCTTAATTTCAATACAATCAGGCTCTTTCATTTACTTTATCTTATCTATTTAATTAGCATGCTTTCTCTTTATATTGATTTCATATTGTCTATGAAAGTCATGAGGAACTAATCCCTCTGTGAGGGATTAGTGAGTGAAGGTATGATCAATTAATTGTTTTATAGGGTTACTCAATGGATCAGCTGTTTGGGAAAGAAAGAATGTGAAACAAACCCTAGGCTTCACAATCTTGGGAAGTCATCAAGGTAGGAATTAACCTAAAATTGGTATTGCCCATTCGTGAACACCTTCACCCCAAGCCAGTCTGGACTATGAGGTTGGAAGATAAGTAGTTCTTGCTGACTCGTGATGTTAGTGGAAGATCAAAAGATCCTACTAGGATAGCGACTAGTTGATTGACGAAGAACCTGAAGCAACAGTTGATGGGGATGACCGAAGTGAGCTAATCACCCATAATCAAGATTTGATTTACTCTACTCTTCTATCTCATGAATTTTTTTTATTTTATGTTATTTTATTATTCTGAAAACTTTAAAAACCTTTATTTTAGGTTCCCGAACTATAATTTATTTAAATTACTAATTAGATCTTTTAGTGTTTAGGTTAGAATTGATCTAGCACTCGCCTCCCTTGGGTACGATCCTCAGAGTACTTACATACTTCGTTGTAAAACTATATTACAACTCGACCCATACACTTGCGGATACCGCCTTGTCATTCTATATTTTATTGATGTATTCACACTCTGGACGTTAGTACATCTGAAGGCGGTCACTACACAAACAAGTATTCTTCTCACATTTTTACATAACACAGATTTGTCAGTACTGGAATTGTATAATAGAAAGGTATTAGACAATGACCATACTCATACCTGTAACAACAATTTATATCACACACATCCAGACTCCATGAACCAATTCATTACAGCAGAGATACGTTTGTAAATCTGATTCATATTTATGACATAGTCATACTTTCTAACACATAATTTCCCATACATGGATACCATACAATGTCATATCATGCCACACATTGTTTACTTCATTTACGTACTTGTAGATAGTTTTCAGAAAACGTATGTAAACATATTTACATCACCCTGGAAGAATACATACTTGTTCGCAAGAACATCAACCACACCATAACCAACATAAAATGACATGCAAGAGTCAGGTTTAGAGACTCACCCAAGACTCACCTTTACCTCGGCCTAGAGCTTCTATTTTTGACAGTCCTTCTTGATCCAGCAGCAACAACTGCTTAATAGATCATGGAACTTCCATTAGAATCCCTTTTTACAATTAGTTTAATAACGTTTAAACTACATGTGACCCCCAAATAGGGCCTTTCACTCACACCATACTATTCTTAAACCTTTCATCATCCTCACTCATCGACAATCACAACATACAGGGGTATAAGACTTACCAGAATGTTGAATCATCCATTGATTAAACAAGGTATTAGCCCTATCTCATCGAAGAAAAAGAGAATATTTAGGTTAAAAGAACCATAACGTAAAGTAAAAAGTAAAGTCATCAGAAATGTCTTTCCCTTTACTAAATATAAACTCCCTCTCCCCTTACTATGGACCTTGACAAGTGATGATTCCTACCTAACCCAAAACTTTTGATTTTCCCACAAAAATCTGAGGGAAGGTAAAAATAATTCGGTAAAGATCTAATTTATTGTTGACTAGTCATGGGAGGGTCAAATCAATCCAACTGACTTCCAACTAACCCCGTCACTCGAACCAACTTGCATAATACTCCAATAAACTGAGCATACTATACCATGGTGGTGACTCGCATATCACGTGGTTTTAAAGACAGTCAAGTCTCCTACATCATTCTTATACACTTGATAGGCTCTTAGTGCTCAGCCAAAACTCTAGGCATACCCTTTCTTCACTTAAAGATGCCCTGTAACTAAATCCTTAGATACAACTAATGGGCGGATACTTTAACTCTAGCATATGCTAATACCCTAACTCACCATCAGGCCAATAGGGTGGAAGATTATGCTACCACAATGCTTCAAATAGTTTACATACATACTTTATTCACTTTTTTGGATCTACCACTTTTGGGGTGTGACAACACCGATCTTAACCTTACTCGAATCAAGGAAAGAATTTTTGGTTTATAGTGACACTTTGTTGAATGGTTTGGGTTGTGTTTTAATGCAATATGGAAAGGTGATAGCATATGTGTCCCGATAGCTAAAAACGTACGAATATAACTATCTGACGTAAGATTTAAAGCTAGCCGCTATGGTTTTTGGTCTAAAGATTTAGAGGCACTATTTGTAAGGTGAGAAGTGTCATAATTATACAGATCATAAAAGCCTTAGATATATCCTATCCCAAAAGGAGCTGAATTTATGACAACGACATTGGATTAAGCTATTCAAAGATTACGATTGCGTCATTGATTATCACCCCGATAAAGCTAATGTTGTAGCAGATACATTGAGCAGGATAGCAACAGTTGAATTGTAGGAAATGTTTGCCCAACTCAACATTAGCAGTAATGGTAGCTTGTTAGACAAATTGGGAATCAAACTGATGTTATTTGATCAGATATTTGAGGCACAACTTCTCGATGCCAAGTTGTCTAAGAAAAAAAAAATGGTTCAACAAGGCATGGTTGAGAATTTCAATATAGATGATCATGGTTGCTTGAGATTTTGAACTGAATCTGTGTTCCTAATGCAACTGATTTGAAAGAGCTGACATTTCATGAAGCTCACGATAGTCCTTTGCTAGGCATCCTGGTGGTGCAAAAGTGTATTGTGACTTGCGGGAGACATATTGGTGGTCTGGTATAAAAAGAGAGATTGTTGAATGTGTTGCCAAATGTCTGACCTATCAGTAGGTAAAAGCAGAACATCAGGTTCCCACTGGATTACTTCAGCCCATCTCTATTCCTGAATGAAAATGGGAGTGAATTAGAATGGATTTCGTGGTAGGTTTACGGCTATCTTCAAGTAAAAGAAATTTTATTTGGGTGATAGTTGATCGATAGACAATGTTAGCCCATTTTCTGGCACTTAGAAAGGATTAGTCACCTCCGAAATTAGCTGATGTTTACATTTGTAAAATAGTTAGATTGCACGGTGTGTTGGCATTAATCATTTCTGACCGAGATTTTCACTTCATCTCAAGATTCTAGAAACAACCATAAGTCTTTAGGTATAAGATTGAATTTTAGCATGGCTTTTCGCCCTCAATTAGATGGCCAATCAAAGCCTATGTAATCAATTTTGAATCAAGCTGGGAATATTTACCATTAGCTGAATTTTTGTATAATAACAGTTTCCGGTTGAGTTTTCAGATGACTCTGTATGAAGCATTATATGGTCTTCGGTGTAGATCACTTATTTGTTGGTCAAAATCGAGCGAAAGAAAGATAGTCGGACCAAAGTTGATTCAGGAAACTAAAGATATGGTTAAACTGATCAGGGGTAGATTAAAGTAACATCTGATAGGCAAAAACCGTATGTTGATCTGAAACGGAGAGATATCGAGTACTCGATGGGCGATAAAGTATTTCTGAAGGTTTTTCTATGGAAGAAAGTTCTATGGTTTGGTCGTAAAGAAAGTTCAACCTTAGATTCATCGGACTTTACAAAATCATAAGAAGGATTGAACCAATGGCATATCGTTTAGCGTTACCAACGGAATTACAAAAGATTCACAAAGTGTTTCATGTCTCGATGCTCAAGAGATATCAGTTAGATTCGTCTCATATTATTCTAATAGAAGAAATTGAAATTCAACCTGACTAATCCTTTGAGGAGGAACAGGTTAATTTTTTTCTCGAGAAGTTAAAGTGCTGTGAAATAAACATGTTCCACTTGTGAAAGTTTTATGGCATAGTCATAGTGTCGAAGAGCCGACCTGGGAATCGAAGGAGACTATGAGATCTTAGTATCCCCACCTCTTTCTAGGTAAATTACAAGGACAAAATTTCTTAAGGACGGGAGAATTGTAACGACCCAAAAGTCAGTGGTGTTAAGAAATACGATTTTGGGAGCCCGTTTTTGTAAACCAAAACCGTAAATACTTAATATAAGGTGAATTGAATTTTAGATAGGTAATTTTGTTGAATTAGTGATTAATTAAGGTGCAGAGACTAAATTGTAAAAATGATAAAAGTTCAATTGTTATAAATTTTTTAATTAGAACATAGACTAAAGCCTAAAGTGACAATTATAACATCTTAAAAATGATAGTGAACGATGAAAAACTAATATATATAATATAAATGTTATAAAAATTATAAATAAAATAAAATAAAATATATGGTAAAAAGATGTAAGTGGAGAGAAAGAGAAAACAATTCTCCTTCCTTCTTCCATCAACCTATTCTCCGTAGCTTAGGAGAACAAAACTTTCAGCCATAAAGGTTTTAAATTTGAAGCTTCAATTGGTTAGTTCAATTTAGTCATCTTCTTATAATTTTTTATGTTTTTAAGATCGTGGGATCTTAATCTAGTTAACCTTTGTATTAATTTTTTAAATTGTTAAAGTTTTAGAAATTTACCATTGTTGATTTCTTGAAGTTTTAGGTATTAAATTGTTAGATTTTAAGATTAGAGGTGAAAAAGGACTACATTGTGAAGTTAATCGATAGTTTTGTATAATAGGTACTAAAATGCATAAATTGTAAAACTTGCTATAGGAGGTCCTAAATGGACTATAGTGAAATCGAATTGAAATTTAGCGTTCTAAATTGAAAGTTATGTTAGTCCTGATTTTTTAGGGAGTAAATTAAATAAAATGCAAAATTTGTATAAAATGACATTTGATTGTTAAATTGATTGTATATTGATGGTTTCATGTGTTTATATTAATCCGTAGCTAACATCAACCCGGATTCCTCAAAAAGGAAGAGAAAAGATAAAGTTATTGACTAATACCTCTGAGTTTACAATTTGTATTTCTATAATTCAAACCACTTCAATTGTTGCATATCTATTTTATTTTGCATGGTAAGATCATTAGGTGAGTCGAAATTGATAAATTGAGATGAATATATATATGATTTGAATGAGTATTGAGATATAAGATTAAATTGAATAGAATTAAAAATTCATGATTTGATGTGAATGTAAAAATTGACTTTAAATCGAATTGAATCATGTTGTGATACATGTGATTTTTTTATTGGAATATAAAATGAAATTGATGAGTTGTGAAATTGAGCTATATGTGAAATTGAATAATTATTACTCTATTAACGGTTCAGATATAGTCAAATATAGTTGGCATGCCATAGGATAGATTGGTACGAGTTACTTCGACTACAAGCCAATGAGTGCCAGGTACATTTCTACTTCGGATATACTGATGAGCACAGGGTGCAATTTATTTACTTAGGAATTGTTTGTTGAGGCATTGGGTGCCAATTTGGTGTGTTGGTTGGATTCATGTATCCGTTTGACTCCTAGTCAAGTTGTTTTTCCTTAATTTTTTTGAAACATCGAATTTCAAAATGATATTGATACCAACTAAAGTATCGATACTCAAATAAAAGTACCGATACTTTTCAAGGGTATTGATACATTTGATCTTTGTTTGGTTTTTACAAAAGAAACAGAATCTTAAAATGGTATCGATACTTAAATAAGTATCGATCCTTTTTGAATAGGTATCGGTACCAAAGATTTAAATGAAGAATTTCTAAACACCGAAGCTAAAAATGGTATCGGTACCTACCCAAGTGTACCGATACCTGTTATGAAAATTTGAAAACTTTCCAAATAGGTCCTACTTCATGCCCAGGTCAACATAAGAGCCTTCCTAAGCTCGATTAAAGCTTAGTTTCAATTATATATCATAATATGTATGAATTTATAATATGATTGGATATATTTATGACTTATCTACAAAGAAATTGATGATAGTTGCTCCAGCAATAGATGTGACATCTCGTAGCTTGGACCCGATGATCAAATTGGGCAAGGGGTGTTACAGGTAACTTGACATGTATATATTTTCAGCTCAGATGAGCAGCTGGTGTGGTGTAGATACTTGTGTATTCGAGTCCGTTTACTATGGTTCATTGGCTAAAATAGTTTATATGAAATGAGATGAAATGATCTTGATGTTGAAATGGAATAATGTTGAATGAATTGAGCATAATGCCTTTAATATATATGTGATTGTACTATCTTTGGATTGAATGAGCTTTTGAGGTTAGTTATCTAAATTGACATGAATTAGCATGTTTAAATAATTATGACATTATATGGTTTTAATTGTAAGTTAAATCTCACTTTGTTGATGTTTTATTTTGTCATGTCTAGCCAAATTATGCCAAGTTATGGTAGCTTATTGTATTTAGATAAAAGATAAAGAAAGTTTTGTTTAATACCTAGAAACTTACTAAGCATCCTATATGCTTACCTTGTTTTTTTTCCAGTTTCCTTGTAGACCGCCACCTTGCAGAACACATCAAGCTAGATTTTTTTAAAGCTCACACTATTACTAAATCAGTAGTTATACGATCATTTTGATTCTAGGTTGTGGTATGTATATAAGTGTCATGGTGTGTATCTTAATATGTGAATGTGTTTAATAGTTGGCAAGTTGACTTAACCATTACATATAATATGTTGATTTGGTGTTTCGATTCATACATGTTGGACATATATGTATTTTTATGCCAAAAGATGTGATGATTTATAACTATATGTATGACATGTGAAATGACATAGAATGAGGTTGAAAAGGTGAGTTGGTTAATAGGTGAATGAGATGAAAATGTATTTGAACATTTCTAACTTGAAGTATGCTTGTAAAATGTGGCCTACTTTTGATAGTTGATAGTTATGCTTAAGGCTTATAAGCCATAGATGTACATAATATACACTAGTTGTAACAACCTATTTTTAGTGGTTTTGGAACTAAAATTCTGACGAGTGAGTTATTATTTTAATATTTATTCAATGTCTACGGGATTATATTAAGGTCATATTAAAATTTTGTTAAGAAATTCTGATGTTTAAATGGTTAATTAAGTAAAAAGTACTAAATCATAAAAGGTGTAAAAGTTGAATTCTATTAGTTAAAAGGGCTAAATGGCTATAGAAATGAAATTTAATGGACTTGAGTGGTAATTATACCATAAAATGTGTTAGTGGATAGTTATGGACAAGGTTTAGTTTAAATTTTTAATTATTAACAAGAGTAAAATGGTAAATTAATTAATATAAACAAAACAAATAGCTAAAATGCTATCATCTTCTTTCTTTTATTTTGTTTCAACTAAAATCACCATTGAAGGGGGAAGAAAGCTTCAGTTTTGATTTTCTTCATTAATGGTATGAATTTAAGCCCCGTTTTTAATGATTTTTATGTTTTTGAGTTCATTTTAGCTTAATCTAGCTAGCTTGGGGGTTAATTTGCAAAATTTTTAAAGGTTGAGGGACTTTCCATTGATGTTTTTGAATGTGTTTTGATGTTAGTTGATAGATTATTAATCTTTGTTGTAAAATAAACATGTTTTGTTAAGTGATTTTTGATGAATTTAGGAAATAGGGATTAAATTATTAAAAGTATAAATCCATGGGTTTTGTTGTGAATTTTTGGTAATTATGGGTTGTTTCAAGGTCCCTTGTAACATTGGTTAAGTTGGACTTAGGCTAAAATGAGTTATATTCTAGTTATGAGCTTAATGACTAAATTGTAAAAATTTAAAATGTTAGGGATAATTTTGTAATTTTACATAAAAATGAATTATGGATTAAATTGAATATTAGAATAACTTAATTGAATGAAATTATTTATTTAGATCAAGATAAACCACAATCGAACTTAAATTGAGAAAAAGCTAAAACTTCAGATTAATTCGGATTCCACTTCTACGACCCTAGTTATCGAGGTAATTTCATATTAACTATAATTGTTTTAATGTTAGCTAAATTGACTATTTTCTATGTTGTTTTAATATAAATGAATTTGAATATAAGTGTATCAATGCTATGATGAATTGATGGATAACAAGTCCCGTTTGAACCTTAAGAATTCTTAGGATAAAAGTGACATGTCATTAGGGATTTCATGTTTCGGGTGTTGGTCTTGAACGTCCTATCGATGGTTGAGGTCCTGCATTTGTTATGGATTCTCCACAGCTCGTGTGAGTAGCATCGTGTAGCTTACATTCCGACCCATAGCTTATGTGAGCAGGCCTATTTCACAGCTCGTATGAGCATTGATGTAAAAGAAAGGTTACGGTTATATGGAAAGACACACTATGTGTGAGCATTCCCGAGTATCCAATGTAATTCTAGATGGTTTAACGAGTAAAAAATGAAATGAAATGGTAAGTTATGATATTATTGATGAGTTAAATGATGTGTTTATATATGGTAATCTACTTATCTTGTGGTTGAATTCATTTGTATCATGGAAAAGTGTACTAACTTGTGAGTTTGATGATTTTGTATAGGCTTATGCTCAGCTTATGGCATTGGTAATGATTTATGATTAATCTATGAATTGTATAAATGGAATGGTAAGTTATGTTTAAGTTTATACGAGCTTACTAAGCACTCGTTGCTTATGTAGTTACTTTCCTTTGTTTTATAGATAATCCGAAGCTCGATCAGTTGGAAGCTTGTCGGAGACCTATCACACTATCCAGCAATCATTTCGGTAGTTTTTGAGTATTTTGGCCAAGGTTAATAATGGCCTGTATAGGATTTTTGTAATGGTAGTTCATGGATGTGTAAAGGATGTTTTGGTATGTTTAGGCTTTTGGAAATTATGGTTGATTTGGTGTACTTTAATGCATTATCAAGTTGTGTTATTTTGGTAATTTTTAAGTGCTTGTTTATAAGGTCCTTTTGATAAGTTTGTGATGACTTGTAAATGGTCATTTGTGGCATCATGTGGTAGATAATTGAATTAGGTTTTTATGCTTGAAATATGGTAATGTTGACTTGTTTAGGTAGTTGATGTTTTGATACAACTACGGTGCCTTTGAATGGCATATTGGTTAGATGAATTAGGATGTTTGAAATGGCATGTTTATGTATGTTTGAATGGTGCCTTTGAATGGCATATTGGTTAGATGAATTAGGATGTTTGAAATGGCATGTTTATGTATGTTTGAATGATGTTTAAACCTTTGAATGTATGCCCAAATGGTATGGATGGCTAGGTATGATTTAGCTTTGAAATTGTATGAATTTAGGGTCAAATTATGGATCACACAGCCTAGGACACAAGCTGTCACACGGCCGTGTGTGTCTACAAGGTTGTGTGTCATTTCTAAAATTCTATTGTTTCAAGTCAGTCAGTTACATGGCCTAGGACACGGCCTGGCACACGGCCATGTGTGGCTATTCAAGGAGTTACACGGCCGTGTGACCCTACTCAGTGAGTTACACGGGTGAGGACACGGGCTAGGACAGGGCCGTGTGTCCCTTTGTTCGAATGTTACACGGCCTGGACTATGTCACACAGCTTGGCCACACGGCCATGTTACCCCTGTTTTCTAATTTTTCTAACTTTTTCTTAAAAATTTTGTTTTGTTTCAAATTAGTCCCGAACTGCTTCTAAGCTATTTTTAGGGTCTTAAAGGCTCGATTTAGGGACCGATTGCATATGTTTGATTCTATTTAATGTGATTTACTTAAGTAATGTCTAATTATTATATTGAGATGTATTAAGATTAAATGTTTTCTAATTAATCGGTAACGCTCCGTAACCTTAATCCGGTGACGGAGACGGGTTAGGAGTGTTACACAAGTATATGTAAATGGAGTGAAATGACAAGTATTCAATGTGGCATGACATAGGTGAAGATTGGTATTTGAATGGTTTGGATGTTATGTTCTAATGAAACTAATTTTTTTATGTTCAATTAATATATAAGTATTGTATAACTTGATAAGAAGTAGAATTGGATTGTTTGAACTTGTTTGGTTTGTTTTGAACAAAGTGAAAGTAGTATTTGGTGTACATATTGAATGGTTGTAGTTGGGAATGATGAAATAGGTACCAAAATGTGCATTTTGCAAAAAATAAGGGTCACGTCATGACCTCGGACTTTTGATGTCATAACATTGCCATCACAATGAGAGATGTCTATCGGTTCGAAAACGGTTTTCTTGCACATAGAAAATTAAAAATTTTGAAAATCGACCCAGTTTGTGATATTTATAGCAATAAACCCTAAACTAAAACTGTACCTCTATTTTTGGATAGATGGACCATTATCATTCACAGCTTTCAACCAAACAATCTTTTCCACTATTCTCGTACCATGAATTACTTCAAGTTTGGGCTCGAACTATTCGAATCAAACACAGAACTTAGGAATAGTTTTCTTTTCTTAGGGGTGAAAATATATTTAATTCTTAGAGAATAAAAATTTTCTCTATTTTTGGGAAGAATAATGATATCTTAAAGTTGTGTTTATAGCTCCACTGGTGCCATATATTTATAGAGAGAGAAGGTAGAACCCTTATTGAATTATAGAATTTTATTCCAACTAGAAAAATGAAATTCTAGTTTAACTAAAATGTAGAGGGCGGGAATCCTAGTTAATTATACTAGGGTTTGTTGTCCCCCCTTTTTACATAAGGGGCTTTTGGGTCTCTTCCATATTGGGTCTAATTACAAGTACTTCCCGGGCTTATAACCCAATACTTTATAATTTGATCCAACCTAATATTTATTTTTCTATTTCTCAAAAATAAACTTCAATGTATTTCCAATTAAATAATTTTCTTAAGCTAATTCTAATTCCATTAAAATCATGACGACTTTACCATAAAAGAAGTTATGAGAAAATATATTTAATATTTTTGCATTCAATGGTTTACTATGACCAAATGATTTATTTTCATTTTTGAACTTCATTTAATTCGAAAAACATAAATTTATTTTTCAGGTCATTTTCATTTTGGACAAAACAACAATCATTTCCAAATGTTTCCTAGTTCTCAATTTCTATTCATTTTTGTTCATTTGATTCAACATGCAATTCATTTATGGTTTCAACGAACTAGTGGAGGGATCGATTGGATATATGCAATTGAGTCTCAAATGATTTATAATTAAGTTCCAAAATTTCACCTATTAATTATAAACTCATTTAGTCACAAAGTCATTCCACTACAGTATCGTGATTGAGCTCTCCCCAATGACATACCATTACGAAAGCAACTCGATTATTACTCATCCAATGACCTTGTCAAAAGTATGTTACCCTCATAGGATATCTTTAATCTATTTGGGATAATATTCATTCTCCCAATATGATTCTATTTTATCTCATGGTAATCATTACATCTTCCTTCATGAAAAGTCAATTACTATTAAATAGTAATCGAGTCATCCACCACAAAGACAAATGACCTGTGGTCATGTTTACTTTTCATCAACCATGTAATGCCAATGAGAGGATATCATTTACTCATATATCGGGCTATGAATTCCACTGTTGTAAATGACGCTACATACTACAGAAGTCGTAGACCAAACGCATCAACTTTCAGTTTTTTATCTATTCGAACTCAGGCTTTTACTTACATCAAAGTGTACAAGTCATGCATACATAGTCCTTCATCCACTTAGGATTTAGGGATGTCACACTGTGAACGTCACAAGTGAATAAATTCATAAACGTATTTAGCATCTATTCTTCTTGGGTTCAGTCCGATGTACTATCAGTCTAGTCAGTCATATCTATGTCTCTATCTTTTGGGAATCATCCGCTCCGATGCCCAAGATAAAGCATCTCCCCAATTGGGCTTGATAGACGATATATTAGTCTTTCAATCAGTTTGCTGATTTTCGATTAGACGAAGGACATGTTTAGGTTCGTCTACTAATATAAGTTGTCTTTTTGTATTACGATCCAACCACGTAATACCATTTAGTATTAGTTAAACATTAGCAACTAGTGAGCAACATTTACTTCCATTTTTCTTTACTTGCAAAAACCACGTGAGGACAATATACAACGTATTAATGTAATTCATGAATACTTTTATTAACCAATTTATTAGAAAAAAAATTATAAGAATGCTTAGACAAAAATACTACACTTAGGGCACCAAGTCCAACAATCTCGTGACAAGTTTAGGCTTGTCGTTGCAACATGACATACTGTGATGGCCACGTCATGATGAAAACCTGATAAAGTTGCGACGTTGACCCATACATTTTAAAATTCTTGCAATTTGGTCCTATTTCGTACTTGGGTTAACAAAAGAGATTATGTAAACTCGTTTAAGACTCAGAAATGATTGATTAATCATATTAGAATGTGGTTGACACTTAATTTCATGTGTGAATGATTATTTTCTGCATAATTAACTGTAGTTACTCCGACAAGGAATGTAGCATTCTATAGCTCAGACCTAGCGATCAGTTCGAGCGAGGGGTGTTACACTAGGTGGCCAAACCAGAAACACACTAATAGTTGGATAACTATTTTTATTATTTACCTTATAGTATTATTTTAGTGTAAACTATATAAAGGGTTACTAAACTATTACTGTGTTTCTGTTTTGGTCACCTAGGTTTCTAAAATTTTATATTTGTCACTAACGTTATCAATATTTAATATTTTGGTCACATCTCCATCAAATCACTAACATAATATTGGCATGGCTTTTTTATTGGCATAATAACAAATTTAGCTCTCCAATGTTTACAAATTCTATCCATTTGGTCCTAGTTCTAAGAAAATTCAACAAATTTATCCTTCAACTTTATACATTCTATCAATTTAGTCTTGATTCTTAAAAATAAAAATAAAAACTTTAAAAATCAAAAAATTATTTAAAAGTTAAATTTCTATAAAAAATACATACAAAATTGAGGATGAGGTCTTAGAGACCTAGCAGGTGAAAGGCCATGTTGGTAGCTCCATTGTAACACCCCTAACCCGTATCTATTGCCAGAATAGGGTTATAGAGCATTACCGGAGTTTACAAATTAGTTTATAGACATTTCATTTCATCAAGCATTCATATTTAAAAACCAATCAAAATCAAAACATTAATGAGCT
>CM025144.1:22180202-22191930 GCA_013467495.1 Gossypium gossypioides | reverse complement strand
TAATAAACATGATAAATCAAATATGTTATTACAACCATCTCATGATTGATCTTTGGGCATACTCTAACATCCTTAACATATCATACTTTCAATGAAACTTAGTTATACATACATTGATCATTATCATTTCATACCTTTCCATAATTTCACAACATAGTCGACTGGAACACTTACCGTTCCTTTCCTTTACATGCCTATTGAACCACTTAGAGTAATATCGGATACGCGGGAAAGCTCACACAAAGTGTGCTGAAAATATGGTCGAAACCATTCCTTTTCCTTTTCCTTTACATTGTTGGTCACTCAAACCATAAATGAGTCTGCTCACACAAGCTAACAGTCAGAATGTAGCTACATGATGCCGCTCACACAAGCTAACGAGTATCCGCAACAAATGCCGGAACTTAGCCATCGGTAGGAAATTTAGGTACAGCACTCGAAACATGGTAACCCTAATGACATGTCATTTGTATCCTATATATTCCTAAGGTTCAACGGGGCTTAATAGTCGTCGAAACGTCATTGGATTTCCATCATTTTTTTACATGATAAATTGCATAATAACACATAACATATATTTATTGATTCATTTACATTAGAACGACACATTAAAAAATTCAATTTAATCAACATTTAAGTGTTTAAAGTTCATATGAACTTACCTGGCTAAATTGCAGCAATGACAAAGTACAGGGGCTATTTGGTAATTTTCTCTTCTCCTCGATTTTCCACTCGTTCTTGACCTAAATTAATAATTTCATTCAGTCCATTAATTTAGATAGCAAAAATATTTTATGAAATTTAGTTACTTTTACATTTTTACAAAATTACCCCTAACATTTTACTTTTATTCAATTTAGTCCCTGAGCCTAAAACATGCAAACTAACCATTTTTATTGCAAAATCATGCCAACCTAATGTTCATAGCTTCCAATACAGCCCATATTTATAAAAATTTCAAATCAAGTCCTTGCATTTTTACTATCTAAACAATTTAATCCCTAATCGTTAAATTCATCAAAATCAATTAACAAAATACTTATAAATAACAAATAATACTTCAAATTCATCATTTAACATCTAAAATCAGAAATATTCATCAATGGTAACATTCAAAATCTTTAACAATTTCAAAAGCGAAGGTATGGGCTAGTTGGACCTAGTTGCAACAATATCAAAAACATAAAAATTATAAGAAACAGGTGAAAAATAGACTCACATGCATCCATTGAAGCTTGGCCAAAGCTTGGAGCTTCTCCCTTTGTTTTTCCATGGTGCATTTAGTGGTTTAAAGAAGAAGATACCTTTTGTTTTATTTTATTAACTTTTTCAACTTTTATGATTTAGTCCTTTTTGCTTGATTAACTATCCAAATATTAAAATTTCTTAACAAAACTTTAATACAACCTTAAAACACTCCGTAAATATTTTTATAAATATTTACGGCTCAGTTTATAGAAACGAGGTCCCGATACCTTAATTCTAAAACTACTTGACTTTAGGGTCTTATCACTTGAACCTAATTAATCATTCATATAACATAAATTACCATATCAAAAACATTTTTAAAACCATATTTGACTCGTAAATATTATTAATATTTACGAATTTACTTGTTAGACTTGTGGCTCTGAAACCACTATTTTCGACACCACTGAAAAACGAGCTGTTACACGTTGGTTTTAGTATCTGCAATAAGTGGGATACATACAGGATGCGTGTCAATTCTTATCTAGGAAATGTGTCATTTTGCATGATACCTGGAGAGCCTTGATGATTGTGTTCGATTAGTGGAATTGTATGTGATTAAGTGAAATTGTGTGTGCATGCAATATGATTAGGCATTTTGCTTAGAGTGGGATTACGGGCTAATTCTTATATAAATAGCACAAAAGAGTAACAGAGAAAATACTTTGTTTTTCTTTTCTTTGTTCATCTTTGTTATTCTAGAAGAAACTTAGAGTGTTCTTCGTTACTTGAGGAAGGAACTAGTTATTCAATTTGATTAGCAACTAACCTTTTCAAGCCAATTGCTGGTAAATTCTTGAATCCTTCTTTAGTTTAATACTAGGGAATAAAAGGGTAGTTGGAACCGCTTATATAGGTTTTCACTGGAAGTTCTGGAGGGAAGGAAAGTTCCTTCTGGTTAACTGATTGCATGTTATTGATTCTCATTTTTACGATTGTTTGTTTCTGTATTTAATAGAATGTTTGATTTTATTTAGCTAAAGAAATGGGAGAAGGCCCTAGTGCAAAAGGGAAAGAACCCGTATAGTAGACAAAGCTTTTCCTGGTAATCTTTGGTGAGTTCCTTTCACTTGTGTTCTTGATAAATCCTAACTAAATCAATAATGAGGTTATCTTTTAGGTAAGTTAGTTTATTATAAATCAGTTGTGCATGAATGTGTTAACAAAACTGGAAAGATAATAATTGTAGGTGCATGAACGATTAAAAATGGACATTCTTCCTTAGAGCACAAGCTTCATATTTGAAATGGAAGAATGAGGGAAATGGAGGAAACTATTGAGAAGTGAATCTGATGGGATGTAACATCGCTAACCCGTCTCTGTCACTGGATTAGGGTTACAGAGTATTACAGTACAATTCAGAATATTTAACTTCAAAAAGAAACAATTATACAATTAATTAATAACATTCAATAGCTCATTTTAACTAAGATGAGAATACACTTATGGGCCTTAAATAAAGCCTATGGGGCCCTAAAAATAGTTTGGGAACGTTTGGAGATCATTTTGAAACAAATCAGAAAAGTTTGAAAAAAATGACAAATTTTGAAAATAGGGGTCACACGGTCGTGTAGCTAGATCGTGTGACAAAACCTAGGCCGTGTGGTCAATTGTGTGACAAACCGATTAACTTTTGAAATAATTTCACACGACTGTGTTGCATGTTGTGTGCCAGATTGTGTAACAATTGAAATACCCTTACATGGCCGTGTCACAGGCTGTGTGCCAGACCGTGTGTATATTCAAAATACCTTCACACGGTCGTGTTGCTGGCCATGTGCTAGACCATGTTCAATTCGATGTTGGGTCACACAGCCGTGTCCCAGACCGTGTTACATACTAACTTGAAACACAAGGCCGTGCAAAGAGATCGTGTGTAGCACACGACTATGTGGCAGCTCGTGTCCCAGGCCGTGTGCCCCTAATTGTGCCTTCAAATACAAGTTTACCAAAACGTGCTTACTTGGACATCAAGAAACCCATTTTCTAGCAATTAAACCTACTTAAAACACAATTAAACAAGCTCAAAACATGCCAAAACATCCAACCTAAGTGTCTAACCAATATGCCCTCATTGACACCATAATTTAATAAAAAAATTTATCCACAATTCATACTAAATAAGTTGCATTCAAACTTATAGTTTCATACATAAAGACACTTACCAAACTTACCATTTCATTCCATCTATTCACACACAATCCTAACATAATTCAAACCTTTCAAAAAAATTTATACTAACTAACCAAAAACATAATTATATACATATTTCATCCCAAACACCAAAAGCACATACATAAATAATTCAAAGCCAAGTTTAAGCAACTTTACATCAACCAAATATGTAACACATAAAAATATGTATTCAACATCAATACAAAACAAACCTATTACATGCCATATAACCCAAAGATAACATAACAAAAACTACCAAAAAGATATCCAGATAGTGTGATTCTTTAAGTTGATTCGATCGCTCGATTCCACAAAAACATATCTACAAGAAAATAAGAGAAAAATACATGAGTAAGCTTCAATAGCAAACTTCAACATTTTACCTATTTAGTCCCTAAACTCAAAATTACTTTACAATTTAATTATATCTAACCACCAAGCTTCCATCAAAAGTTTAAACATCAAGAAACATCAAAAGCATCAATGGTAATTTTTCTAAAATTCAACAATTTCATAAAATAATCCCTATACTAGTTAAGTATAATTACAAATAACTCAAAAGCATGAAATTCATGAAGAATTAATCAATAAATACTTACATGCATCCAAGAATAGCAAAACCGAAGCTCTCAAACCTTAGAATAATGGTGTTTTCGGCAAAACAATAAAGAGAGAAAGAAGATGATAACCCTACTATTGTATTGTTTCATTTTTTTTATGTTTTAATACTTTATTATCAATTAAATCTTAAAAATTAAAATATAAAATGTATAAAAATCCACTTATTAACCGTCCCACTATATAAAAATGGTATAATTACCATTTGAATCCATCCACCTATGATAATTAAGCCATTTAATCATTATAAATCAATAGAAATTAAGTTTTACATCTTTTACAAATTAGTCCTTTTTCTTTAATTAACTATCTAAATGTTAAAATTTCCTAACCAAAATTTAATACGACCCTAAAGGCCTCGTAAATATTAAATAATTAATATTTACGAACACACACATTGTAATTGTGCTCTCGAAACCATTTTTTCCGATACCACTAGAAAACAAGCTACTACATGGGAGAAATGTATGGACAATATGAAATGATATGTGATTTTCCCCCAGTAAAGCATGTAAATGCAAACCGTGATTGGTGAATGCCTTGGACTTGCGGAGGAACACGTAAGTGTTCGAATTAATAAGGAGGATTTGCAGAGGTTCGATTGGACAAATGAATACAGGCTCTACGGATCAATATCGTGTATATAAAATTGTAGCTCTTCAGAGTATTGAATGTATCAAAAACTAACTCAAGGAAGGGGGTCCATGAAATTTTCCATGAAAAGCATGCATTACATAAAGTTCTGCACGTATATTGTATGTAATTAGAATTAGAATCTACATTATATGTACTTAACTATGATAAATATTCCACATGTGAACTAACTTTGATTATGCTTTGAAATTTGCATGTGATTTGTAAATAGATATAGCTAACATTCACATGTAAATTGGAATCAATGGTGACTTGCACTTAGAAGCGGATAGTATCCACCAATGAATAGTGACTAGTTTGGGATATGTATCAGCCAACGGATTGTACACAATTATAATCCTGCATCCATGAGAAATATGTTTGGTAAAATAAAATGTTTTAATTATTTAGCTTAATCTTGTTTCCTTGAAACTTAGATTAAAAGATTATTGATTATCCTTGGAACTTACTAAGTTCATTTTGAACTTAACTAGTTTCATCTACCATTTCAGGGGTTGTAGATTATTGCAGACTCTTGTAAGGGACTCAGCTAGACAGTGGACTTATTTTTGAGCCATTCATTTTTTAGTTGTAACATGTATATCAATCGGGGTGGCTTGTAGTCTCAATCCCTTTTTGTTGAACACTACATAAAGGAAATTTGGGATTCCTTTTATATACTATTTTGTATAAATCGGATGATGGCACTTCACCAAATTATTAACTTTTATGTTATTTACACTTTGGCAGACTGATCTATCGCAATTTATTTTTAGCAGATTAAACCACTTTTCGTACTTAAAGAGCTTATACAAAAGTGTGATTTGAGCCATTTATATGACCTTAGAGGCTAAAGTAGGCCTAAATGAAGGCTAACGTATTTGGTGAGTGTGCAGGACATCATTTAGAGGCACGAGAACACGAGACTGGTCGGCACGTTACAAAACAGAGGGTCGACATCGCAATGTAGTGAGCAAGATACCTAAAAGAGCAAGATTGCCTTTGATGTCACGATATAGCCAAAGGATATCATGACACAGCCCTGAATCCATGCTTGAGCTTGTAAACTACCACTAATGTCACAACATAGGATTGAGGATGTCGCGACACTGCCTTGGTGTGAAGAATTAATGAGTTGAGGGTGTTTTGGTTTGCATAACAAACTTTAACGAGGAAACGCCAGCCGAATTAGGTCAATGGATGATGACTAACCCTAAATCTATAAATAGGCTTCACTGAACACTTCTAAACACCTTTTCTATAGCTTTAATCTTTTATCCTAGTTTAGGTTGCAACTTTTATTTAGTTTTCAGTTTTTAGTTTCTTGTGTAGTCAAGATTTCTATTTGTAATTCAGTTCTATTTTCATTCTTGTTCGTCGGAGAACCTAATTTGTGGATTCATCAAACTCTTGTTGATTTTGGCGCTTTCAAATCATCAATACAATTAAGGATTTCTCTTAAACCATTATTCTTGATTTACTTTTCATGTTTACCTTTTTAATCAAGTTTATGTTGTTCATGAGATCCATGAGGAACTAATCCTCTTATGAGGGATTAGTGAGTGGACGTGGGAGTAATTAATTTTTATATAGGGTTTCTTAGTGGATTATCTGATTGGGATAGCAAGAACTTAAACCCTAGGTTTGACAACTATTGGAAGTCATCAGGTGGGAATGAACCAAAAATTATTATTGCCTATCTGTGAACACTTTACCCCGATCCTCTTTGGATTGTGAGGTCGAGAGATAAGTAATTTTTGTCAACTCATTAGTTTAGTGGAAGATCGAGAGATCCTACTAGGTTAACGACTAGTTGATTGAGTAGAACCCGAAATAGGAATTAGTTATGACCACCGAAGCGAGTTAGCCTTCCATTTTCTTGGAATTGATTAAGTTAACAAATTAATTTTCCATCTATTTTTTATGCAATTTATTTATTTTTCTTATAAAATAATTTTTCTTCATTTTATATGTAACACCCTCAACCCGATCTGATTTGCTGGATCCGGATCTTGGGCATTACTAATGAATACAGACACAAACTTAGTCTACTTATACGAATTACAATCAATTATGACTTAATTACAAAATTTCCAACTTGAATACATAAGCATGTACAAGAAGTAAATACAACTACAACACGTGATAATTAAAATACAACAATATTTGATTTGAAATTCTAATCTATTATAGACACCCCAAGTATGGAATTCTCAGTGACAATTCATACTTTGAATGCACCACCAAACTTGCTCGCGATAATTGCTCATTGTTATTGACGAATCGTTGTGACGATCTTATTGTTCTTGTCGTTCAACTTGTCTCTTGTGAAAGCTTTTTTCAATTTTCATTCTTCATTCACTATAGATTAACATGCCTTACTTTAAATCATTAATTACCTATCAACATCTTCGATACATCACTTACAATCTTCAATATAATCTTTCATAAAACTTGATCCATTTCCTTTCTAGAGGTCCATACAAACGAAACATCGTTACTCTTGCATACATAACTCTAAGCCATCGTTTTAGCACAATTCATGAATGATCATGTCCGCAAATAGCAGATACCTCCTTCAAATATCAAATTTGGAATCCTTACTCAGAAAACAATCTTCTTATGTTAACCCATCACCTCTCTATATCTTTTCAATTCATTATTCACAATTGAATCATGGTCTTGTATATTACTTTACCGTAACCCATAGAGACACCGTGCCTTATTGATCTTTTTTATCACACTTGTGAAACATACTGAATGCTCCAAAATAATTTAAGACCGAATCCACCATAAGAATCATTCCTTTAGAATTCGCCATGTAAGTCGTTCCTTCAGAGTGCGCCAGAAGGGCTCATCTCTTAAATTATTAACACAAAGACTTTTCATTCATGACATGTTTACGATATGAATTTGCCTAAACTCACATTATGTGAGTTTTGCCCATCATCGTCTTGGGACACGTAGAGAACCCCATTAGGTAATCACCGTCCTTTAGTTCCTTTCGGAAGGTGTCATGGCCATTGACTTTTCCTTTAAGATTCATATCAGAGATCATGTTTTTAGTCCAGATGTACCCTTTTAAACTCCACCACGGTAGACGGACACAGAATCACTTGACAGACCCTTCATGCACTGACATAATCCATATTCATCTTTAAAACCACAACTTACTCTTAATAGAGCATACTCATCTAAGACACACATATACAACCAAACCTAAAATTCTTAGATTCCAAACCAATAAATGCATTCTATCCTCAACAGTCATTCATATAATTGCACGACTATCATACTATACTTTTCTACCTTCAGTTTTATTGTTCAATCAGTTTCTACAGATCTATCTCATTTGAACAATATTTATGCAAGAGTAAGCTTAAAGACTCACCTAAGAACCATAGATAGCAACTTGAACTCCAGATCCAACAAGGAACTACAACAATCACTACTTATAATATAGAAGATCACCATTAAAACTCATTTGTAACCTTTACCATCATCACAAACCCAGATAACCCTTATATAAAGCCTTACTTCTTCATCTTACTATTCATGCATTTATTCCGACTTAATCTTTCATAACTTTAACATATGTAGCCAAAATACTTACCTTGACATTGACTAGTCACTAACAAATATCCCGATTTGCAACTCTAACTTAGAGAGAAGGTAATACTTTAGGTTTTTTTAAGACTTTGATAGCAGTGTTTCTTGAAGAAGAAAGAATAAAACTCCCTCTTTCTTTAACCTGATTATCCATTAATGTAATCTAAGTTTTTATTGGGACTTGACAAATGTCACATCTTTACTGAATTGTTTTATCCAAAGGTCTACAACTTCCGAGAAACCTAATTGAGTATCCCCTTATCTTTTAATTATCCTGGTTCACATTTAGCTGGTTCTTAACCAACTTACCTTGGTACTTAACTTGTATAGTATTATAGTAAAAGGGCACACTATGCTTTTGACGTGAACTCATACCCTCCATACCTTTTTACTTGGCCATTATCTTATTCCAACTAACATAGAAATATGATATAGAACCTCCATTAACTTAAACACATAACTGTATACACCCACTCTATATGTCAAAAGATATACTTAGGCAGATACTACTTCGCCAATCATACTACTTTAGGACTATATGCCAAACCTTGTACTCTCTAGAACCGTGGTTTTATTATCGCATGTGAATATGATCTACAAATAAATAACTAAGAATGTTAAGGCAAAGATGTTGCGACAACATATTGAAGGTCTACGATGTTGATTTGGAAGGTTGGGATTACTAAGAATCTGCCATTACTTTCAGTAATGCTTGAGTAAAATTGTACTTAATCTACTACTTAGAAGAGACCTAAAGTGACCTGCTTCTTTCGAGAGCAAGATCTCAAGTTACCTGGCCTGTGTCTATAAGCCTTAGCATGGTACCCTGTACTGGTTTTTCTTCATTCCATATGAATGTTGTTCTATGTCTAGATTCTAGTACAAGTATCTGTTGAGTACTTACTCATATCATTCAATTATGGTCCAACTAATCCAAATTTTTCAAAATTAGATTTAGTTTTATGGGCATACTGCATATTCATCTATGTTTTGAGAATATACACATACATTTAGGAATTTAAAACAATTGAATGAAACAAAATGAAACAACAGATTAAGTCAAATATATGTTTCAACTATTAAAGAAAATAAAAGTTTTCATTATGTAACCCCAACCCTATGAGATTAAGCTCATGGATCGGTGATTAAAATTCAAGTTGAAATAACACCCAACATCGTTTTGATCAAATTAATTCATGAAGAACATAATAAGAAATAATGGAAGAACTTAGGAAGATGGTTGTCGCCAAATCAATCCGCAATCCAACAGTGCAGTGTCCTGTAATAGCTAAGAAAGACTGCCTTCGGTCTCTCCTTTTCATCTCTACTCAGCCATTACACTTAATTATAGCCTTCGGATCTCCACTTAGGGATTTCTCCTTCGTAAAATAGCTCTAACAGCCCATGATATCTTCTCCTCTTTTTTAGGCAGATTTTTTTTATACAAGTAGAGTTACGCTGAAACTGGTCTGTAATGAGTGTTGACTCGGTCATCTTCCTGAATTTCCACAGCATACAAGATGGCAAACTGTCTAACCTTTTTTCTTGGTAAACCTTCTGTAACACCCATAACCCGAATTTGTCACCAGAATAGGGTTACAGAACATTACCAGAGTTTACGTTTCAAAACTATAAAAAATTTTAAACATTCAACTCACTACATCAATCATAGCAAAATCAATCAATAGCATACATATTTTCCCTTATACGAGCCCTCGATGCTTAAAATCACATTAGAAACAAGTTGAGACTAAATCGGAAACGTATAGAATTTTTAGGAAAAAATGAAAATTTTTAAAATGCACGTGTCTCAGGCCGTGTGGACATTCGAAGTAGGGACACACAGCCGTGTCTCCGCCCGTGTCCGGTCATGCGTAACTCTTTGACTTAGGTCACACAACCATGTCACACTCCCATGTGCCAGGCCGTGTAACTCTCGAAATGCAACCTTTAAAAACCTACAGGGGACACATGGCCATGTCGCCTGGCCGTGTGTCACACACAACTGAGATACACGTCCGTGTCTCTGACCGTGTGGACGAAAAATAGGTCATTTCCAAGCCATTTTTCTCACCCCTTCATGTACACACCTATAACCAATTTACCGCATGTGATCAGGTATCCCAAAGTACACCAAACCATACAACAACAAGCTATCCAAATAGGTACATATTCATACAAACAATATGCCCACAAGGCACCTCAATCACAACAATTAAACATGTGTAACTAAATGCTTAGTTTAACCAAAACTTACCATTTTGTACACATATCAAATTCACACTCATATGTACTTAATTTACCATTTAACATTTAGCATCATAAGGCATAAATACCAACTACATTTTTAATACCAAAATAACCATGTTCATCTTCCATCATCTAAGCATCATAAAGACTATAAAGTCAACCATCAAAAGGCCACATACATATATCCACATATCAACCATTTCAATCATTCAAAATACTAAATTTACAAGCCAAAACATAACGGCTAAAACATCAACCAAAAATACCTATACAAGTGCATATTTATCCAATTATCAATTAACTTGTTTCCATGCCAAAACATAACATAATTGCTACATAATCACCACACCATATTAGATTCATGCCATATCTAGTTCAAAACCTTTCAAAAGCATACCATATCTTGACCATGTTGAGGTCAATTCATCATATATCACTTTTACCATTCAAACATGCTTTAACACATATCAACAAGGCACCAAATGTACCAAGGCTACATCACCCAAAATGACATATACATGCCAAACTCATTAACTAACATCCAAATATCATCAACCATCAGTCCACCTATACATGCCATTATAACCTTCACCAAGACATCGAAAACTATCAATATAATTTTTGGATAGTGTGATAGATCTCCGACGAGCTTTCAACCTGATCGAGCTTCCGATAATCTAAAAAGTAAAGGAAAAACAACTACGTAAGCAATGAATGCTTAGTAAGCTCATATTAACTTCGATCATATCAATCCATTTCAAATATGAAATTTATACATATCAAAGATAATCCTATACCAATATCGCAAGATTCATGAAACCATATTCAACAACTCACAAAGTGAATGAATCCACAGCATCACATATACGTATCATCCTTAGCATAGTAGGATTTTATAAAACTTTAAACCCTTTCAAATTTTCTTATTTTCATTTTCATTTCATTACTTTCTATTGCATTTACTATGTTTAGCTTAAATAACAACATCAATTCAACTCATCATTCCCTTTTTCATCATTTTATACTTCAAGCATAAACTTACTATTTCATTACCTTTCCACACCCGTTTCATATACATATCATACGAGACATAAACATATCATTCAACCATACCCACAAGCTAGTACATTTAAACATAATTCTTTTTAGAACTAACCACATGATAAACCATTTCAATAGAAATTACATAATTTAA
>CM025144.1:22161309-22171490 GCA_013467495.1 Gossypium gossypioides | reverse complement strand
ATTTAGTCCTTTTTAATTAATTAACTATCAAAACGTTAAAAATTTTCAACGAAACTTTAATACCACCTTAACGACACTCTGTAAATATTTATAAAAATATTTATAGATTGGTTTATAGAAACGAGGTCTCGATACCTCATTTTCTAAAACCACTTGACCTTAGGGTCAAACCACTTGAACATAATAAATCGTTTATACTACATAATTTATCAAATAAAAAACATTTTTAAAACCATATTTGACTCGTAAATATTAAAAAGTAATATTTACGAACTTACTCGTCAGATTTGGCAGCCTCGAAACCACTATTTCCGATACCACTGAAAAATAGGCTGTTACACATTCACTCCTTTATTTACCATTTCTTGCACCTGCCAAACCACCAAACACAATCCTTCCACATGCAATTAAAAATATCTAGCATGTAAACATAGTCCAAGCTCTTAATGCAAATGATAAAAATACTAATAAAATGTCCTAAAATGCCACTAAATGTACCCAAGTACAAGAAATTAGCTAGGTCTAAAGGCATGAAATATAACTCTTTTCGAGAATTATCAGTTACATTATGTTTTATCGTAATATAATTTAATTAAAATACTATTTAGATCTACTAACGTCGAAGTTATTATTAATTTAGTATCCGCGTCCCTTGGGTACGATCCTTGGAGTACTTTAATACTTCATTGTATAAATTATATTACAACCTGACCCGTATACTTGCGAAACCGCGTAACTCTTCTATTTGGTTGTAGGATTTACACTTTAGATTTTAGTATGTCCGGAGGCGGTCAAGTTGTTGGCACCGTTGCCGGGGAGACAACGTTATAGAATTAGTTTTATTTTTTGCGTTTAATAGAATAATTATGAAAATTTTAAATTATAGATACGATTGTATTTTGTTACTTTCTTTAATTAATTTAGTTTACTAACTTCTTTCTTTCTCCTTGTAAATCTCAACATATGCCTTGGGGGAGATGAACACCCATCTAGTTAGTCACTGATTCATAAAGACTAAATCAGTAAAGACCTTTTAACTATGGATGAGTTAGATTATATGTAGTTTGATGATGAAATGAAATGTGATGACGAAATATACGATGAGGGAGTATATGAAGAATAGCAGGTCATGGAAAATAAAAAAAAATTGTTAATGATAAAGTTAAGCCAGCGTAGAAACGAAGCCTCAAGGCATTAGTTGAGTAATAAAAACGGTATTGATATAGTCGAACATCCACATGAGTTCACTGGTAATTTGTATGAGACACTTGAAGAAGATCATGATATGGCTGAACATTAAGACAAGCCTCCCTGTAATTTGTATGAGATGCCTTCATGTAAAACCACCAAGACGGTCAACTCTGAGGGACTATCAAACATGTCAGACAGGATGCCGCTAATGATGAAAATGATGCAAGAAATATCCAAAGCGCTGCCTCCAAGGAAAGAGGATGTGTCTAACGCCCACAACTTCGATCATGAGAACCCTTGTATAATCAATATCCATGATGAAATTCATGGTAAGATTCAACCTGAGATTGTAATTGAAGATAATGGGGATGAGTTGAACATAGTTGAAATGGTTTCTGATCTAATTGACATAACAATTGATGTAGCCGCTAATGTAAAAGTAGAAGTAACCATTAACATGGAGCTTAAGTTGGTTGTGAATGAAAGTGTAGAAGGGCCAATACATTTTCTGGCCATAGTAGAGAAGGTGCTAGCCAAAGAGACCGATGAGTTTGCTTCATTCTCATCTAGCAAGGGCAATAAAGCTCGGGTGACCAAAAATTCACGCAGCATGGAGGGGAGGAAGCTTAAGGGAATAATACCCCAAAAAATAATTTGGGTTTGGCTTGGATTTGGTACTAAATGGCTCACAATGTGGATGTTCTGTCGGTCGAAAATAAAGTAAAATCATCAAAATTGACCAAAGTGGCTGGTTTATATATACATCAGTAGAAAAACAAATGTCGAATCAAGGTGTTAAGAACCAACTGGAGGTTCTTCTATGGTGGCAACACGAATCATCCCAGTTTTTAAAAAACTTCTATTTCTTGTTTTAAATTTTGTTTCGTTTCTTTTATTACTCTAGCTGTTTATTTTATTTTACTTTATTTATTTATTAATTTCTTTTCCTTTATATTTTATTGCATGTTTCGTATTTCTTATCATAGTATTTACTTGTAGGTACTTTTTGTCCACTTGGAGCAAATGAATCCTAATGTTAATACAACAAGGATTTGGCCTTTTCGAGGAAGTTTTCTTGTTTACGCCTTAATTATTTTGTAGTAAGATCCATGTATGCTCTAAAGTGTGGGGGGAGTACATCAGGACTCATTTATTTTAGGATCTATTTTAATATAAACCATTTAAAAATAGGTTTTGTGTGTACCGAACACCTTGAAAATTAAGAGAAAGTCTAAAAACAGGCTCAGGGTCACAACACGAAACCTATATGTTACAACACTGCCTATAGATTTGAAAAATCAAGCAATCCATCCCAATGTCACGACATGGAACCTCTGTGCCTCAACATGTATCCTCTACCATTTCAGGGGTTGTAGATCATTGTGGACTCTTGTAAGGGAATCAACTAGACTACAGACTCCTTTGTGAGTCATTCATTGTTTTGTTGGAACATGTATATTGATCAGGGGGGCCTATAGTCTTATTCTCTTTTGTTGAACGATGTATACAGAAAATTTGAGATTTCTTTCATATAATATTTTGTATAAATCAGATGATGGCACTTCACCAAATTATTAACTTTTATGTTATTTACATTTGGTGTACTCTTATTTTTCCCTTTAAAATTTACCTTTTAAACTATAATCTACCACACGATATTTTAAAACTGGTTTGCTATTTCATATTGAATGACATAACTTTGGAACCTTTATTTTTGGACTTTACGTAATGATTTTTGTTTTCCCGATAACAGTACTATTCATTGATTGGCCTGTTGAATTGGGGGTGTTACAACCTCCTACATCCTAGTTGAACTAGGATTTCATTTTTCTAGCTAAAATAATCTTCTACAATTCAATAAGTGTTTTACCTTCTCTCCCTATAAACAAATGGCATCGGTGGAGCTATTAACACAACTTTCAGATATCATTATTCTGCCCGAAAATAGAGAGACCTTTATTATCTAAGAATTAAATATATTTTCCAGAATAACAATCCTGTCGGTTTCTATTTGAGAAGAGAATTTTTGTTTTCACCCCAAAAGAAAAGAAAGTTATTTCTAGTCTGTGTTTGATTTGAAATGTTTGAGCCCACACTCGAAGCAATTTTTGGTACGAGAATAGTTGAGAAGAGCGTTTGGTTGAAATTCGAGAATGACAATGATCCATCTATCTGAAAACACAAGTATGATTTTGGCTTAGGGTTTATTGTTATAAATATCACAAATCGGGTCGATTTTAAAAAAAATTTATTTTTTGCTATGCAAGAAATTTGTTTTCAAACTGGATTTTTTTCCCAACACCATATACAATCAAAAGAGTACTTTACAAACTTTGCTAAGTTAGTGAATCACTTTTTGGATGATGAAACTACTTCTTGTATTCTCGAGGATCACCTAAACCTACGCCCGGAGAAAACATACCGTACGCTGAGTGATAGGGCTTAGTGTTACTTTCATAATCCAAAATAGTATATCACAAACATAGGTAATATATTTCAAGTCAAATACATGTATACGTATATGCACTCAATATCTAATCAAGTCATGTTCCAAAACATCAACCATTCACCATTTTACCATTCATGAAAGCATACTCATAATGATGCTAGAATAACCTATACAATATTTCCATATCCATGACTAATTTCATTTACTATCAATTATCAATCCTTGAACTTATCCAATTCAATATAATTCATTGATCAAATACATACATTTATTTACCTTTAGTAGTACACCATCTAATGTCATATTCAATTAACAACACTTACCTGTTTCACTACCTTTCAATCTCTTTTCTGGAGACGTTTGACTCATTTAAATTTTTTCTAGCCACTAGGGCTTGCTTTCAACTAATTTTTACATTAGAGTACACATGCTCTTTCTTTTTTCTTTTTTTTTTTTGCATTTGAGTATACATGCTCCTTGTACATCTAATTTTTTGAGTACATATGCTCTTTTTTTTTTCACATATGAGCATATTACTACATGTACTGCAAATTTTTTTGAGCATTTGATACTTCTTCTCAACTCCCCAAACTTATTTTCAGGGAATATTCTGGATAGACTGAGTCTAGTGTTTGGAAAAATTTAGAGATAATTATGAGAGAAGGGATGGCTTATTATTATAAGGTTTGAGTAAAATCAGACCATATAGTCTCAAAGTTGGGTTTCAAGGGATAAATATTCGTTAAGGTTGGCTTGAAAAACTTAAACGGTCTAAACAAAAGTTTGCCTCAATCATTTTCAAAATTTCATGCCTCCTAGGATTTTGCCTCAAGAAATTACCAAGTCAATTCTAGAGACTTAAACTTTCATGCATGCTTAGCTTTCCTAAGGGATTAAAAATTTTATGGTTCGATTTACATACTTTATTAAGAGTAAAATTTATGTCATAATTCAGCTAACATAGCAATTATTGAGATAATAGAACTTTATTTATACTAAAGTTTAGCATAATTAACAAAAATTCAAAATTTTGAGCAAAATATAACTTAATCATAATTGGATAAGAAAAATGAGTTCTGAAAAAAGAAACAATTTCACTTTTTGGTCCCCTTACTTAAGATGAACAATGTCCCTATTGTTAAAAACAATAAGGAACAAAAATACAGAAATGAATATATATTGTACACCAGGTAGGATCACAGGAAAAGGAGGTGAGTTAAGTTTGACTGCTTAAGTACCATGCTCTTCCTAGACAGATCCAATCTTAGACATGTACATATCTATTGCCACACTTCTTATTTTGAAAATTGTTCAATTTTATTAACGATTTCAACCTCTTGTTTTATTATGCGAGAAATACAAATATCTTAATAGAACTTAAAGCCTAAAAACTTAAAATATCCTAAAAAAATAAAATAAAGTAAGGACAAGATCCCCCATTTTATTTATTTATTTACAGACCCCTCAGAATCCGACCCATCTTTTACTTTATCGTCCTTATTTTTGCTTGAATCGCCTCGTTCCTTCCTCGACATTGGAGTCCATGGATCAAATACAAAGTCTGGAAATTCAGACACAGAAACAAACGGGTTGTGAAAGATTTTCTTAAAAGCATCTTCAATTGAGTTATCTCGTATTTTTGTGTATCTCCAATAAGCTTGTTGCTACCACTGCATGTGTTGCAGGATAACCATTATGGTAGACTGTTCACTTTATGGAATAGTGCTAAACGAAGGGACTCTTGGTGTCAGAGTTAGAAAATATGTTAAGGGTGGTTTCGATTTTAGGTAGGTAGGTGAGTGGTGATGGTAAGGTTTAGAGGTGGAGGGGGTGGTAGTTTTAAGGATAGTTTAGGTGCGGTGGTTGGTGGTTTCGAATGAAGGTGTTCGGGGGTGGTGATTTAGAGAGTTAAGGGCTACGACATTAAGAGGTTAAGGGAGATGCACTATGGGGCTACTAGCGGAGCATGGTAAGGGATGTAGGTTTTTGCAGGAAAAGGTTGAATATTTCCTTTCCTAGCAGTGTCTTAAGTCCAATGGCAACACCTTTTTGGATCCTAAGTTCTTGTACTGAAAACAAACTAAAAAAAAAACTCAAAGAAATTAGTTCTTGGGTAAAAAATTGACCCTTTATCTAAAAAAACAAATAAATAAGTTCTTCGGATTACTTAGAATTTTTTTTTTGAAAAATTACATTAAACTAAACTCACAGGAAAGATATGAGGGGTCATAGATGGCCCCACATAAGTCCCAATCTCCTAGATAAAATTTTAACTAATGTAATGATCTAAAGAAAATTTTATCTAAGTCTATCATTTTATTCAAATGGAAAAAAATTGAAAATATAGAATAATGATAGAGAAAGTGAAGAGAACTCCATCTATTTTATTCAGAATCATTACTGACCGAGACAGTGTCACAGGGCCATCTATCATACCAACCATACTTATTTAGGAAGTAATCATACTCTTGCCCAACAAATTTGTCCAACATTTGTTTTGGGAAAGAAAATCAGAAATGATCTTTTCTAGTGGCCTTGTTTAACTTCCTATAGTTCATGCAAATCTTCCAACTGGTGACTTGAATATTTGCAATAATCCATCCCAGACCCTTATTTTTCTTTTCCAAAACCACAAGTGACTTTTCTTGATTCTTGGTGAACTTAATTGAAATAATGATAGGTAAAGTCAAAGATAGACCCAAATAATCATATTTCAAATGAGGAGGCAAAATCTTTAGTTCCAATTAAATTGGCTCTTCAATCAATGCTTTTGGTTGTGTGTACTCTCAAGATTATAACTCTAATGATTCCAGTAGAACTTCCTAAGTGAATCCCTTCGTTTTAGCTTCTAACAAAGCCAAACATTTCTCGCCTTCATCATCACTTGGCGAATCCGCTAGCAGAATACATTTTAATGGATCGTCTAGAGAATTGAGTTCCAATTCTATAGAAGCCAACGATTTTATCTCAGAAATAGTTTAGCAGTCATCAACTACATCTGGGGATTTAGTAACATTAAAGAAATTACAAGTCACCTCATTATAAAAAAAATCTTTAAATTGAGTATCCTGTTGTTGCTTTTACAATCGTTGAGGATATGATAATGGTGGAATCTTAGCTTTAACCGATCAACTCTTTTGTGGAAATTTTCCTACATCTGACAAGGGTGTTAGATTATCAGAACTGACTGGTTTAAAGTTTACCTCATCAAGGATCACTGAATCTGACTTCTGTGAAATAGGAGTTTCAAAACTCGGTTGAACTTTCTCTTTGTCTTAAGCTACAATAGGCTCATCTTCAACCTCGACTACTTTAGGCTCCAATGTCTTCCCACTCTATATAGTGACAACTTTGCAAAGATATTTTCTCGTACTTCTTAGATTTTCAGTGTCACTCGGCAAAACACCTTGGGGTCTGCTTTTGAACTCATTGGTAGTCGTCCCACTTGGTTCCTTAAAGTTTTCAACATTATTGCTTGGATTTGGATTAGTGCATCATTCTTCGTTATGTACGCCTTTAGTAAATCCTCAAGATTACTTAAAGATTCAGATGGTGGGGATTGTTGCACTTAGTGAGGATATTCCAGTGGATAATTTAGTCAAGATGGCATAAAAGGGTTACTAGGGTCCACCCATTAATTACTCCATGGAAAATTTGAATGATACTGCCATGAAAAGTTGTAAGAATTCTATTGCAAACCATTCCAATTCTGATTTCCCATGTAATATTTTTACTCTTGATTCGATGGGAAATTTTTAAATAAATGGCCATCACCATAGTATTTATAAGAAATATTCTCAAATTGGTTTGGCTGCTGAGCTGTCAGATTACCATTGAAACCATTAACAATTATATTCTTAAGCATAGAAGACATAGAGGATACCAAAGAAGTAAGTGCATCAACTTGATGTATTCCTGCAATTTGTCTTCTTGAAGCTACTTAGTTAGTTGGCCACTGATAGCCATTGCTAGCAATTTTTCAATAATTTCGTAAGCCTCGTTGTAAGACTTAGAAAGAAGAGCTCCATTTGTCGAAGCATCCACCATCATTCTAATATGAGTATTAAGGCCAATATAAAAAGTTACCATTTGAACACAATAAAGAATAATACCATGGTGAGGGCACTTTTGTAATAACTCCTTAAATTGTTCCCATGCCTCATATAAATATTCTTCATCGAGTTGCTGAAATGAAGTGATTTCATTTCGGAGCTTGGCAGTGAGAAATGGAGGAAAGTATTTCATTAAGAAATGTTGAACCAACTTTTGCCATGTAGTTACGGAACATGATGGTAGGGAGTTCAACCACGCTCGTTCTCTATCTGTTAAGAAGTATAGAAATAATTTTAGTCTCAAGGCGTCCTCGGTCACCTCAGTTATTTTGAATGAGTCGCTCACTTCCATGAATAGCCGAAGATGAAGATGTGGATCTTCAGTAGGCATCCAACTATATTGACCCATATTTTGCAACATTTGGAACATTGACTTTAGTTCAAATTTTGGTGCCTCAATTTCGGGTTTCACAATACCTGGATTGAGCTTGTTGAAGAGAAGAATGGTATATTGTCGAATGGCACAGTTTCTGTCATCGACAACAATGATCAGATTGTGAGCATTATAAGCAAATGCTCCTCCTTGAACATGTTGTAGAGGATCCATTATCACCTGAATAATAACAAAAAATATTAAAGTAAAAATAAAATAAAATTGAACCAAATTGCAAGATAATTAATTTTACAAATATTTGACTAAAATAACAGTTCTGGGCAACGACGGAAAAAACTTTGAACGATGGAAATGTGCAAGTGTACACAATTGCAACAAGTAATAAAGTGACAAGTATTGTCGAGTTATTATACCCATAGGTACTGTGAAAGAGAATATTTATGAAATGCAAATTTAAACAATTTGGTGATGGAAAATATGTTGATTTGAAGTGGTGAATTTAAAACTAAAAAAATTAACTAAGTGCTAACTAAGAAAATTAAAAGTAAAATTCCAATGCACGATTTTTAAAAAAGAGTTTAATCAATGTGACATAAATGTGTTAGATTAATTTTATTGTTTAACTTAGAATTATTAAAATCGTGTTCATGTTGTTACGAATAAGTTCACGGTAACTCAAAAACTTGCTAACTAATGCGCATACTTACCTACTAAAACTCAATAATCTCTTAACCATATTCTTATGTCTATTCAAACAATTAATTGAATTTTAATATGCAAGTAAAAGATCAAGTGAGGTAATAATATAACTCTATATTGAAACAATTTAATCACAATAATCTTGCAAGTTATGCAAGGCTAATGTATTGTTCAATACCATCGCTAATTTAACCCTCAGCTACCTTAGAAGATTAAACATGCACCAATTAAATATTATGTCCATTAATTACAAATTCAATCTGTTTAAATAATTAATTCAATTGTTACCTTACACTTAAAATGCAAGCATAACATAAGCATGGTTTTATTTAATTGAACAATTTACTAAGACCTAATAACAACACAAACACATTTTTAATAATCTTAAGCGGGCAATGCAATTAATCAAACACGAAAGGAATTTAAGTCATTTTAATTAATTGAAGAACAACAACACAAATATTCATGTTCATGAACAAAACAAAACAAAAACAAAGATTAAGAGAAGGGAACTAGAAAAACAAATCTTGGTGGTTTTCTGAAGCCAGACTAATGCGCTACTCTCTTCTCTGCTTGTTCTATTGATCCAAGGCCTTCACGAACACTTGAGTGTTGCTACTCTAAGAGACGTGCAAGCTCTTTTTCAAGAGAGGAAATCGAAAAAGGAATGAAGAATTTTGGAAAGCAACTAGAAGGGGAAAAGAGAGGAAATGCATGTGAGAGATGTGTTAAGTGGGGGATGAAAAATGAGGAGGTGAAGGGGGATTTTTATAGTGGGAGATGGCTAATAAAATTATCTAAAAATAGCAACCAATCCCCCTTCCCATAGCCGACCATGCTAGGTGGAAGGATTGGTTGACTCAAACTTGTTATTCTTAGATTGTGGCTCAAAATAGAAGGCATGAAAAAGGGAGGAGTTTGAATGAAATTTAGGAAAACTTCAAGGACTGATTTACAAGTATAAAAATAGCTAAAATAAGTTGATTAGGTCAGATAATGTGGATGGTTTGGGATGTCA
Source organism: Gossypium gossypioides (assembly GCA_013467495.1). Taxonomy (NCBI): domain Eukaryota; kingdom Viridiplantae; phylum Streptophyta; class Magnoliopsida; order Malvales; family Malvaceae; genus Gossypium; species Gossypium gossypioides. Next base: position 22,161,687 of record CM025144.1, on the reverse strand, counting down.
TTTTCTTGGTGGATTAATCCTCTTCGCTTAGCTCAATTGGACTTCTTTCTCTTCATCAGGCTTATAATTAAATTTAACCCAATTTGTGTTGGATGAAACATAATTATTAAATGTGTTCAAGCAATATAATTGGGCCATCCATGGCTGGAAAATAACCAGCCATACTCTTGGGTCAATTGATACGAAAATTACTTCAACAGTCCAAGCTTCTCAAGGTGTCTGCTGAGCCAATTTTTCACCCTTTGTGCAAAATTGTTGAAAATAAATAAAATTGTGTAAATTTATTATAAAAATAATTAAAATTCAATATATTTCATAATTTGAGTGAAAATTAATTAATTTATAATTAAAATATAGATTTCGACAAAAAATACTAAG
>CM025144.1:22140953-22151015 GCA_013467495.1 Gossypium gossypioides | reverse complement strand
TTTATTTTCGAAAATAAATATTATTTTTTAATTTAATTTAATTTAATTAGATAAATTAATTTTCAAATTAAATAATTTTCTCAACCCTATTCTAATTCTATAAAAGTCATGACAACTTTATCATAAAAGAATCCATGAGAAAATATATTTAATTTCCATATTCAACTTATTCAGAATGAACAATTAATTTAATTCTATTTTTGAACTTCAATTATTTGACTAAATAATAAACTTAAATTAATTCTCAAGTCATTTCCATACTTAGTGATAAAACACATTCATTTCTAAATGTGACTCATTTCTCAAACTTTATCATTTTCATCCATTTCTATTAATTTGATTCTACCTGTAATTCATTTTTGGTTTCAACGAGCTACTGAAGAGAACGATTGGACATGTGTAATTAAGACTGAAACAATTTATAATTAAGTTTCAACTTTTCACCTATTAATTATAAACTTATTTAATCACAAAGTCATTCCAATATAGTATCGCAATTGAGCTCTCACTAATTACATAACATTACGAAAGCAACTCATTCAGTGCTAGTTCAATGACCTTGTCATAAGTGTGTTACCCTCATATGATATCCTTAATCTCTTTGGGATAAATTCATTATCCTAATATGATCATATTTTCTCTCATGGTAACCATTACATCTTCCTTCATGAAAAGTTAATTACTATCAAATAGTAATCAAGTTATTTATCACAAAGACAAATTACCAGTGGCACGTTTGCTTTTCATCTATCATGTAATTCCAATGAGAGGATATCTTTTATCCATTTCTTGGGCTATAAATTCCACTATTATTAATAATGCTATATATTGTAGAAGTTGTATACCCAACGCACTAGCTTTCGGTTCCTTATCTATTTGAATTTAGGTTTTTAGTTACATCAAAGTATACGAGTCATGCATATATAGTCCATCATCCATTCATGATTACTATGAACATCAAAAGAGAATAAATCCATAAACAAATTCAGGATTTATTCTATTTAGTTCATATCCGATGTATTGTCAGTCCAGTCACATATATGTTTCATTCTTTTGGGAGTCATTTGCTCTAATGCACAAGACAAGGCATCTCCCCAATTGGACTTGATAGGGACATATTAGTCTTTCAATAGGTTTGCTCATTTCTGATTAAACTAAGTAAATGTTTAGGTTCATCTACTAATATAAGTTGTCTTTTCGTATTATGATCCGACCACGTAATACCGCTTAGTATTAGTCAAACATTAGATAACTAGTGAGCCAATATTTGCTTCCATTTTTTTACGTGAAAAAACCATTGAAGACAATATACAAAAGGTATTAATGTAATTTATGGATAATTTTATTAAATCCATCTATTAAAAAAATACAAGTATACAAAACAAATATACTACACTTAGGGAACCAAATCTAACAATCATATACCCTACTTGGATCTTTGACATTGTCCCATTGAGAAAGAAGAATGGAAAAATAAGAATTTGCGTAGATTTCAAAGATCTAAACAATGCTTCTCAAAATGATGATTTCCCCCCCTTTGACAAAGTTAATGGTGAAAGCTATAATTGGCCACGAAGCTTTTTCTTCCATGGATGGATTGCCAAGCTATAATTAGATTCGTATGGCTCTTGGAGATGAAGAACTTACCGTATTTCGAACTCCAAAAGGAATATATTATTACAAAGATATGCCTTTTGGGTTAAAGAATGTTGGTGCTACATATTTGAGAGCAATGCAGAATATTTTTGACGATATGTTGCACAAAAATGTTGAATGTTATGCGGATGACATGGTTGTGAAGTCCAAGGAAAGAGCTAATCATCTGATAGATCTATGTCTAGAGTTTGAGCGACTATGTAGATATCTAATAACTCTAGAATATAGAGTTATCTTCAGCACTTCTTGTAATGCCCTCAACTCAATCCAATTAATCGGATCCAAATCTTAGGTATTACCACACAAATATATAGACACATCCTTAATTTACTTCTACGATTTACAGATAATGACAATTTACTTAACTACAAATTACAAAACTAAAATGCATAAGTAAATATAGATACAACACGTGGTAAATAAACTACAATGATATCCAAATTGAAACCCTAATTTATTACAAATACCCCTAGAATTTCCAAAGAGTATTTTAGTCTTTGAACACACCGTGAAACTTCTTTTATATGCATAACGGCCTAATATGTCATTCCTTAGGTGTAGTCCTAGCATCGTCCCTCCTAGCGCAGACTCATATCAATTCACTTGTAATAAAACACATACTCAGATAAATTCATAAGAAAATTAGTGAGGAAAACATCATTTACTTGTGTCATTTTTGCGCAACTCAACTGGTAACTTAATTAGATGATTTTATTGTTCTGAACCTTTAACTTAATCACTCGCGAATATTCCCTCAATTTCTACTCTCATTTACAAGTCAGATACCATACCTTGCTCAGAACTTATTTCTTACCCATCAACATATTTAATACACCATTTACCTCTTTCAACCTGATCTTTCACAAGTCAGATACCAAAACACCGTTACTCTTATATCGAAACTTTAAGCCATCGTTCCACAATCCATGTTTGATCATATATACAGATAACAAGTACATTCCTTTTGATAGTTAGAAAAATCATTATTCAGAATACGCTTATTTTATGTTTACCCATTACCTCTTATATATCTCATCACTACATTACTCACAGTCGAATCGTGGTCTTGTAAAACTCTTTATCGTAGTCCATAAAGACATTGTGCCTTTCTGATCTTTCTAATCACACTTACATGCCAAAATGAACGCGCCAAAATAGTTTAATACTAAATTTGCTACATGAATCATTCCTTTAGGGTACGCCATTAAGAGCCTTACTAGGATATGCCACATAGGCACTGCTTTCAGATTTTGCCATGGAAGCCGTTCCTTCAGGTTTTCGTTACAAAGGCTATCACGTTAGAATTTGTCACACGTGTTATTTACTCATAGTTCGCCATGAAGGCAGTTCTTAATAGTACGCCACAAAGGCATTCCTTACAGAGTTTGCCACAAAGGCTTTTCTTTCATATTTCGCCACAAAGGCTTCTCTTTCCTTACATGCTTACATATGGATTCACCTAGACTCACATTACGTAAGGTTTTCCCATCATCATCCTGGGACATGTAAGGAACCCCATAGGGTAATCATCGTCCTTTAGTTCCTCTTCAGAGGTTGCCATGGACATGGGCTTTTCCTTCAAGATTCATATCAGAGGTCGTGTTTTTAGTCCCGACAGGCTCTTTTAGACTCCACTGTGGTGAACAGATATAGACTCACTTGATCGACTCTTCATGCATTGACTCCATTTAAGAACTGATAGGTAAATGATGTGATAAGTTCATAAGTATGCATTGACACTTTAATCCATTAACAACACCTGACTAACTCACATCTCATCACATATATTCCATTTGTGCTCATACAATTATATTCATCATCAGAATACTTATCACATACTTGTTAGATTCCATGCAGACTACAATACAAGACCCAACAAACATTCATACAATAGTATAATCTTCATATTATAGTTTTCTGATGTCGGTTTCATAGTTCATTCGATTTCCACAGAAATATTTAGCATAAATAGTATACATACAAGAGTCAGCTTAGGGACTCACCTTATTCTCACCTACTGTAGCTCAAAACTCCAAATCCAGACTTTCATCACGCAAATAGGTAGCAACTACTGCTATAGAACACGGAAACCTATCAAGATCTATACATATACCCCCTTTTACATCATTTCTAACTTTGGAAATCCCCAAGCAAGGCCTATATCTTCATCTTACTGATTACCAGATCCAACAGGCTTACTTTTTCACAATATAATAGGCAGAGTCATAAATCTTACATTGACATGGAGTAATCACTAGTGAATATCCAGATCTACAACTCCAACTTGAAGGTGAGAGAAATATTGTAAGTTTTTTAAGATTCAAGTAACAGTACTTCTTAAGGAAGGAAAAAGAAAAACTCTCTTTTTTCTAACTTGAGTATCTATATAAATAACCTAAGCCCTTATTGGAACCTGACATGTGTATTAAATATTCAAGATTGCCTTAATAAAAATGGTTTACTACTATAAATGAAAATTCAATATTTTATGTTTCTGACCCAACCCTTCGTTCCATCCTAACTACCTTGTTAGTACACAACTAAATTGATAACCCAATAAACTGGGCATACAATACCTTTTGCGATAACCCAGTTCACCCAAAAATCCTCATTATTCTTACCAATCTCTTATTCTTTAAAACTAAACACATTCAAAGAATAATCATTGCATAATACTTTAACTTCAACTATGCGTCCGACCTATACACCAAAAGCATCTATTGGGTGGATAGGGTGTTACACTTCTATAGAAATAATTCATGTAAATTTTGAGTGGTTGATAACATTTTTTGGAATTTTTATTATAATTTTGTCCTATTGGGTGATACTAAGATAAATTTGTTATTTTGATTATTTTATATACTAAAACACATGATTTTTATAGTTTTGAAGACAACTAGTACACTGAAAGTAAAGGTAATCTTGAAGTTCACCTTTTGATGCTTAATGTTGTAGCATATCTACAGCATAAGCCATTGATCTGTTGTAATTTGATATGATAAATTAGGCTTTCTTGGTATTCTTAAGGAGCTTATTCTCAAGCAAAGTAGCATCTTTTCCATACTTTTTCTTAATTTTTAGATTTTAAGTTAATAAGAGTAAATATCTTATTTTTACTCATTTTGAGACCCAGTTTGACCAATAGTGCCATTGGGAGCCGTAATGTATGGTTGACTGAAGTAGAGAGGTGTTGGAGGTTGAAAATAAGTGAGAACGACAATAAGGGAGAGGGTATTGCATTATACAAACCTTGGAATCGCGATACCTGCAATAGACTCGAGATTGGAGACCATTCTTCAATGGAATCGTGATATCCACCCTTCAAGAAAACCCCCAAGTTCGAAATTATCAGAGCTATCACGATATTTCTTCCTTGGTATACTGATACTGATATTGTGAAAAGACAAAACTTAACAAAAGGGTAGTATTTTTCCATCTGAAGTATCAATTATTAAAAGGCCCGTTCAAGGGTATTTTGGGCACAAAATTAGAATAGCTTCTATATAAGCCAAATTTTGACTAAGAAAGAGAAGAGGCTACATTACCTTAGTTTAGGTTTTATTTTCCTTAGGTTTTCTCTTAGCTCTTCTTCCTCTTCTTCTAGGTTTTTTTATTTTCCCAGTAGATTTTATATTTCCCAAAAACTTTTATATTTCCCAGTAACTTTTCTTCTTGTTTTAATTGTTCTTAGTGTTAGTTAAGCTAGTTATCACTATAGCTTAGGTTTATTTTCACCTTTAGTCCATGTACCTTGGTTGTAAGACATTTTCAGATTTAATTTAATGTATTTTAGCTTCTTTTACTTTGTATTTGTTAACTTTTGTTCCTTTTATGTTTATTGGTTTAGATTTTTTTCTTGAATGCTTTTCTTTACATGTCTTTTAAATTTTCTTGCATAAATATCTCAACTTTTATATTTTTCTCAAACTTTTCTTTCATGGCTTATTTGCTTTTTATTTTCATGGTTGTTAGTTTTACTTCTAGCATAAGTAGCTAAACTTTTAAGGGGGTTGGTTGATGGAGATATGGTGAGTTGATTTTAGGATGAATAACCAAATCGTAATAAATTGGACTAATTTAAATGAACTTAAAAACTTAGGATTGATGACCCTAAAGGAACATTTAGGCAAGTGAGACCAAGAGGAGATCTTGTTGGGCACCAATTCATTAGTCTTGGGTTAATTGTTGAGATCAAGAGATAATCCAGATTAATTTGTCTAACTTGGTAAAGTGGTGATTGAAAGGTAAAATAGAGTTATTTTGGGAGTTTAAGCGATTTGGATCCCTAATTCAAATATTAGTGAACCACATTGACGTCAACCAACCATCATATAAATAGATGGCACCGGTAGAGCTATTAATACAACTTTTGAGAGATTTTTATTCTACCAAAAAATAGAGAGAATTTATTCTCAACTTATAAACATATTTATCAGAATAATAATTTTACTAGTTTCTATTAAAGAAGAGAGAATTTTCATTTTCACCCCAAAAGGAAAACTTTTTCTAGTTATGTGTTTTGATCAATTGGTTCGAGCCCACATTCGAAGCAGTTCGTGGTACGAGAATAGTGGAGAAAATCATTTAGTTGAAAGCCAGAAAACATGAAGGATCTGTTTATCCAAAAACATAGGTACAAATTTTGTTAAGGTTTATTGCTATAAATATCACAAACCAGGTTGGTTTTTAAAATTTTAATTTCCCGTTGTGCAAGATAACCTTTTTCAAACTAGTTTTTTTCCAACAACCACCCCATGCAAAGCTTCCCATAACTATCTCTTTTTCGAAGCAACCAAGAAAGAAGATGAATAAGAGAGGAAAATGAATCAGAATAGAGATGAATCCTCACTAGGAAGTCACTTCTAACTATATATAGTCCCTCGCCATGTTAGAGTTGTTAGAATTATTTTCATCATATTAAAGTTGTAACGGTTTTGTCCACCATGTTGGTGATGCAAAGTTCGGAATGGGCCCTTTTCTCGCCATGTTGATGTTGCAAAGTTCGAAATGAGCCCTCCTCTCTCCATGTTGAAGTTGCAAGGGCTCTTCCGGCCATGTTGATGTTGCAAAGTTCAGAATGGGCCCTCCTCTTATCATGTTGAAGTTGTAAGGGTTCTTCCCGCCCTACTAATGTTGTAAAGTCCAAAATGGGTCCTCTCATCACCATGTTGAGGGTGCAAAACTTATGTCTGCCATGTTAATGATGCATAGTTCAATTAGGGCCCTCCTATCGCCATATTGAAGTTGAAAAGGTTCTTCTCGTCATGTTCATGCTGCAAAGTTTGAAATTGGTTCTCCTTTCATCATGTTGAAGTTGTAAGGTTCTTCCCAACATGTTAAAGTTGCAAGGGTTCTTCCTGTCATGTTGATTTTGCAAAATTTAGAATAGGCCCTCCTCTCGCCATATTGAAGTTGTAAGGGTTCTTCCTGCCATGTTGAAGCTGCAAAGTTCGAAATGCATCTTCCACTCACCATGTTGAAGTTGAAAAAACTCTTATTACCATTCAGAACGGATACACCTTGGTCATCACAAATGTTTCCCACCTTGCTAAGTCGATGTTAAAAAAAATGAAACAAATCTTTGCTTTGCCACATCGATATTGAAAAATCAAACTTGATCTTAGCTCGTATAGCATATGCCTCAGTCATCACCAAAGTTTTGGTGGAACGATATAGCATGTCTTTTGCCCACTCCCAATACTTGTCAAAGTCTCAAAAAAAATATTTTTTTTGAAGTCAGCTCGCTTTCCTTTCTTGATTGTACACCTTTGAATTTGATGGTTGATTAATGTTCGCGCATCATGATGAGTCATTATCATATGATTATTTTAGACTATATCTTACTTACATTTGTTTAGTTTCTTGAGTATTTTTATATATTTTAAATTTATTTTAGTGATTTGACTTTTTTTGTTTGTATTGTAAATGTTGTGTGTTTTTAGTATTTTTCACACATTTAGTTTCAATAAAATATTCCATGTAGAATTTGCAGGTAAAACAAGTTTAGGAAGAAGATGTCAATCCATGAAACCATGAGATTAAATGCATTAAGCCTAAAGTTGATCCAAGATAATGAGTGAAATTTCAATGCTTGAAGATTCAAAATTTGTAATTTGTACACATTCAGAACTTCCAATCGAAACACTTTTTAGTGTTTCGATCATTCCTTAAGCTTCAAGACTTCATTTTGGGTGTACTTTATATCGTTAGAAAGGGAATTTGAAGATCTATTCAAATATTGGATCACCAACACTAAAATGCATTAGGAAGAAATCCAAAAGTAAATATAAAGTTACAAGTTTCACATTGATGGACAGTTTTGACACATTTTCTTGTTTGGATCATATCTCCTAACATGCATGGAGTTTGGAGTTGAAATTTCCACAGTGAGTAGACAAGATGCAGACTATCAATCAATTTTCTTAGACTTTTTCCATTGGGAGACGTTAACTTGGATAAAATAAGTCATCATTTAACATGTGAAAAATGACTCAAAAGATGACAAAGAAGTAGGCCTAGAAATTTATAATTAGCAAGTCCTTTTCATTTTCATTTTCCTCTTTACAAACCTCTATAAATAACTTTTGGTTTTAGAATAGGAGGCATCTTGAAGTTGAGATCAAGACCATTTTCTTGTTAGTATTTCTTTGTTGTTTTATCCTTGTAAAATATTAAGTTTCTTGTATCTAATATGTATTTTTCATATAAGTTTGAGTTGTTTAATTTTGTTATGTTATTCTAAGTTTTCAATGCGGAGGTGAAAAGGTGAAAATTTTGTTATGTTATTCTAAGTTTTCAATGCGGAGGTGAAAAGGTGGAACTCTTGGCAAATATTAAGGTAAATTTCATACTCATCATTTGAGCTAAAATTAATTATCAATCACTTTTTATAATCATACTTGTAAAGTAAGATATTTAATTTGTTATAAACCATATATGGCACAATGAATGCTTGGATAAATTAACCTTGATTTGTTGGACATAAAAATTGACATAATAAATATTTGAAATCTTTTTTATGAGTGTTGAAGTTATCAAGTGATTATAAATATTATGTGTTATATTTTTTGACTGAACTTAAACAGTTAAACTGTCATATTGCACCATCCTTTGATTATGGATTCATTTGCTAAACTCTTGGACTTATTGGGCAATCATTTTGGGCACTCCTTTGATGGGCATACATTTGCTCATGGATTTATATGATTAATTATTGGATGTACATTGCTAGATTATCCGATTGAGACCTCCATTATTGTGTGGATTCTAATTGAGTAATAATATTGAGTAGTAAAATTTAAATCTTAATATGACACCAAGAGTTGATCCTCTAAACTCAGTATATTTTCTTCTAGGTATTTGTGTTTATTTAATTTCTTGTGTTGACTTTTATTTTTAGTTCTAGTGTTTCACTACTTTCATTAATAATACTCATTTCAAAGTAAAATGTTAAATTTTTATTGTAGCATAATACTTGTAATCTTGTAAATTCTAGTCAACTTTTCTGTAAATTGACCTCGAACTTCCAAAATTTTATTAGTTGAATATTACCTGCACTTCAATTGTAAACCTAAAAAATCCCTGTCACATCACATACCTCAGCCATCGCCAAAGTTTTGGACAAACAATATAGCACATCTTCCACTTCCAACATTTGATGAAGTTTACAAAAATCTTGAAGTCAACCCCCTCTCTTCTTGACTGTAGACCTACGACTTCAACAATTAATAGTCGCGGAAGCCTAAAAAAACAATACACGAAAGTTTAAAAAAAAAAAAGAAAAAGCTTTGTGAAAGAATGTCAGCTCCAACGCTAAAGAGGATGAAAAATTGAAAATTGTACTCCTTTCTGCTTGCTTCATCGATACGATCAACTCCAACCTGAGATTTGTTGTAGATAAAACATTTAGCATTGTTCAAGGGATTAACCGAATAAAAGAAGTAGAGGATTTGAAATTGGATGCTCTTTGGGGTAGTAAACAACAACAACAACCAGACCCATAGATCCTATTTATAGTGATCCAAAACAGAGTCCCGATTGGAGTATAAATTAAAGCTCGAATTCAGGGATTTTTACTAAAATGTTATAAAAAAATAAAAAAATTACTAAAATATTATGCTTTTTTTTATTTACGAAAATAATACAAAAAAGAAAACACCTTGGAGGAGGGTATCCCATAGGCGGCACCAAAGGTGCCTTTCCCATAAGCGGCACAGGACTAAAATATAATGATCTAAAGTTTTAAGGACCTGATATGCAAATTTACCATTTTAAATTTTGAAAGTGAATCGGTGCCGCCTGTGGGTGTGGCGGCACTAAAGTTGAAACGTGGCTAATTGCCTTCTAAGCCCTCCTTATTTATTATTTTCTTTTTATTCCCCTTCAACTCACTTTTTTATTTAATAA
>CM025144.1:22079110-22095415 GCA_013467495.1 Gossypium gossypioides | reverse complement strand
AATCAAATTTTTATAATTTTAGGGGGGCCAAAGTGTAATTTTACCTTTACTAATTTAAAATTTTAAAAATATTTAGAGGGCCTAAATGTCAAATTTTCATTTTAGGGGGGCCGGGGCCCATGCCAGCCCCCCTAGAATTGCCTCTGTGTACAATTTTAGTGTCGGATATGAAAATACCTTTTGAGTCTATTGAATTTGTGATTAAAGTAACTAACCCTCTAGGTCAGTATGTATTAGTTTATAAAGTCTATAAAAATTGTCCTTTGATGATTCGGGGTTGCAACTTTCTGGCTAATTTGTTGTTATTACTCTTTGATAAGTTTAATGTGATTCTGGGTATGGTCTGGTTAACTCTACATGATGCTATTGTGAACTGTAGACGAAAGCATATCGTGTTCAAATGTCAGAATGGTAAAACGATCCGAATTGAATCAGATAGATTGGATGGTACATCTAATGTAATTTCAACTATGGCGACACAGAAATATGTTAGAAAGGGTTGTGAAGCATATCTCGCATATATATTTGATTCTAGAGTTTTAAAATTGAAGATATAATTGATTATGATTTTATGTGAGTTCATATATGTATTCTCAGAAGAATTACTAGGGTTACCACTAGTCAGAAAGGTTGAGTTTGCTATTGAGTTAGTGTCGGAAACATCTTTGATATCGATAGCTCCATATAGAATGACACCTAGAGAGTTTAAAGAGTTGAAAACACAATTGCAAGAGCTGACATATAAAGGCTTTGCTTAGCCCAGTTTTTCTCCTTGGAGGTGCTCCTCTTTTGTTTGTAAAGAAAAAGGACGGATCTATGCGATTGTGTATTGACTATGACAGCTCAACATAGTCACGATCAAGAACAAGTATCCATTACCATGTATAGATGATTTGTTTGATCAGTTGAAAGGTGCGACAGTATTTTCAAAGATCGATCTTTATTCTGGATTTTATTAGTTACGAGTTAAAGACTCGAATGTGTCGAAGACAACTTTCAGAACTAGACGCGGATATTATGAATTTCTTGTTATGCCATTTGGTTTGACCAATGCACCTATTGTGCTTATAGATTTGATGAATAGAATATTCAAACCGTACTTAGACAGATTTGTTGTTGTGTTCATTGATGACATTCTGATCTATTCACGAGATAAGACAGAGCATGTCCAACATTTGAGATTGCTTTGCAGAGTTTAAGTAAGAAACAGTTGTTCGCTAAGTTTAACAAATGTAAGTTCTAGCTCCGAGAAGTTGAATTTTTGAGACATGTAGTATCGATAGATGGTATTAGAGTTGATCCGAGTAAACTATCAGCTATAGTGGACTGAAAACCTCCGAAAAATGTGTCTGAAGTTAAAAGTTTTCTTGGTTTAGTCAGATATCATAGAAGATTTGTCAAAGGATTTACGATGATTGCTATGTTGTTGACGAAACTACTTCAAAAAGATATCAAATTTGAATGGTCTGAAAACTGTCAGCAAAGTTTTAATTAGTTGAAAACATTGTTAACTGAGGCACCTATGTTGGTTCAGCCAGAGTCAGGTAAAGAATTTGTAATTTATAATGACGCTTCATTGAATGGTTTAGGTTGTGTTTTGATGTAGGAAGGCAAAGTGGTAGCCTATGCTTCTCGACAGTTAAAACTACATGAAAAGAATTACCCAACTCATGATTTAGAGCTGCAGCTATCGTATTTTCTTTAAAGATTTGGTGACACCACTTGTACAGAGAAAAATGTCATATCTTCGCGAATCACAAAAGCCTGAAGTATTTGATGTCACAGAAAGATTTGAATTTGAGACAACGTAGATGGCTTGAATTGTTGAAAGATTATGATTTGATCACCGGCTATCATCTGGGAAAGACTAATGTTGTTGTTGATGCACTGAGTAGAAAATCTCTATCTGCTTTGCGAGATTTGAATACACGGTTGACATTGATTGGTGATGGTTCAATTTTAGCTTTAATTCAGCTAGACCAATATTTTTGCAACAAATTTGTGAAGCTTAGAAAAGTGACGATGATTCAATTGCTAAATGGAAACAAATTGAGTCGACATCTAATTCAGATTTTCATGTTGGTTCAAACGATAGTTTGTACTTTAAAAACAAAGTTTGTGTTCCGAGACACTTTGATCTTATTTAGAAGATTTTATAGGAAGCTCAGAGTAGTAGCTTATCGATACATCCTGGTAGCAATAAAATAAATAGTGTTTTGAAACAGATATATTGGTGGCCAGGTATGAAACGAGAGATTTCAGAGTTTGTATCGAAATGTTTGATCTGTCAGCAAGTTAGAGTCAAGCATTAGGTACCTTCTGGTTTATTGCAGCCTATAATGATTCTAGAATGGAAATGGGAATGAGTTACGATGGATTTTGTATTAGGATCGCCTCTATCCCCGAGAAAGAAAGATGCGGTATGGGTTATTGTCGATCATTTGACGAAATCCGTGGATTTCATTCCTATGCGAACGGATTTTTCTCTTGAGAAGCTGGTAGAATTGTATGTTTCCAAGATTGTTAGACTGCATAGTATGCCAGTTTTTATAATCTCTGACAGGGATCCACGATTTACATCTCGATTTTAAAGCAAGTTACATGAAACTTTGGGTACTCGACTGCATTTTAGCATAGTGTTTGATCCATAGACCATGGTCAATCTGAATGAGTTATTCAGGTACTTGAAGATATGCTCTGATGTTGTGTTTTAGAGTTTGAAGGTAAGTAGGAGAAATTTCTTCCGTTGGTTGAATTTGCATACAATAACAATTATTAGACAAGCATTAAAATGGCTTTGTATGAAGCTTTGTATGGTTGAAAGTGTCGAACTCCGTTATACTGGACTGAGTTGAGTGAGACAAAGTTATTCAATGTTGATTTGATTTGAGAAACTGAAGAAAAAGTCAAAGTAATAAATGATAGTTTTAAATCGGCTTCCAACCGTCAGAAATCTTACGCATATTTGAAAAGAAAGATATAGAGTTTTAAGTCGGCGACAAAGTATTTCTAAAAGTATCTTCTTGGAGGAAAGTTCTCCGATTTGGTCGTAAGGGAAAGCTTAGTCCACAATTCATTGGGCCGTATGAGATCATTAAAACGATTAGGTCAGTGGCTTAACGATTAGCATTGATGTCAGAGTTAGAAAAGATTCATAATGTATTTCATGTATCGATGTAACAACGGTATCGATCAGGTCCTTCACACGTAATTTCACCTGTAGATGTTGAGATTCAATCAGATATGATGTATAATTAAGAACCGATTAGAATCTTAGCTCAAGAAGTTAAAGAAGTTAGTTAAAGTTCTCTAGCAATGACACAGAATAGAATAGGCTACCTGTGAACTGGAAGAAACTATGAAAGTACAATACCTGAACCTATTTTCTGGTAAGAGTTGTAACAGCCCATTTTCTGCAATATCGAAACAATGGTTTCGGGACCACAATTTCGACGAGTAAATATTTACTTTATTAATTTATTATTATTTTAATGTCTTTGGGATTATAGTAAGGTTGTATTAAAATTTCGTTAAGAAATTTTGGGGTTTACTTAGTTAATTAAGTAAAAAGGAATAAATTGTAAAATGAGTAAAAGTAGAGTTCTAATAGTTAAAAAGGCTAAAAGAATATGCAAAGGAAATCTAATGGACTTAAATGGTAATTAAAATATTTAAATAAGATAGTGGATATTCATGGTAAGGTATTCATGAAATTATTAAAGTTTTTAAAGGTTAAATAGGTAATTGTGTAATTAAAAGCTAAGTTAAATAAAACCAAATAGGATCCATCTTCTTCAATCTTCTTTCCACTGAAATTTGATGAAAGAAAACACTATTTCTTGGGTTCTTAGGTTCGACTACTTCAAGTGTGTGCATGTAAGTGATTTTAATCCCGTTTCTAATGATTTCTATGTTTTTTAGATTGTTTTAGCTTAATCTAGTAGACCTAGGGGTCAATTTGTATAACTGTTAAAGGTTGAGGGTTATTGTATGAGTATTTTTGAATGATTCTTGATGTTTAATGCTAGATTATGAACCTTTGTTAATAAATAAACAAGTTTTACAAAGTGATTTTTGATGAAATTTGGAAATTAGGGACTAAATTGTTAAAGGTATGAATTTTAAGGTTTTAATGTGAAATGATGTTAAACATGGGTTGTTTCAAGTTCTCTTGCATGTTTAGTTAACATGGATTTTGATTAAAATGGTTAGATTTTAATTTATTAGTCTAAGGACTAAATTATGAAAAACTTAAAATGTTACGGGCAAAATAGTAATTTTGCATAAATATGAAATGTGGATGAAATTGAATACTATAAGTATTCAATGGATTGAAATTGTCTATTTAGATCAAGATAGACCATGTACGGACCTAGATCGAGGTAAAGTAAAAGTTTCAGATTCGTTCGATTTAACTTCTACGCCCTAGTTGTCAAGGTAAGTTCGTATAAATGGTTATCATATTAAAGTTATTTTAAATTGTATGTTATTATGTTATTTATAATGTAAATTGATCTATGAATGAATAAATCAATGTTATGACGGTTATCAAGTCCCGGTTGAACCTTAGGAATTCGTAGGATACAAATGACACGTCATTAAGGATTCCATGTTTCAAGTGCTGGTCTTGAATGTCCTACCGATTGTTGCAGTCCTGCATTTGTTGCGGATACTCCACATCTCGTATGAGTAGCATAGTGTATCTTACATTCTGACTCACAGCTCGTGTGAGCAGTGACGTACAGGAAATGTTACAATTATGTAAAGGCACACTTCGTGTGAGCTTTCTCGAGTATCCAATGTAATTTTAGATGGTTCAACGGGTATGAAAAGGAAATGGAAAGGGTAAGTGTTCAAATGAAATGTATCATAAACCTATGAAAAGTATTGGTGATCTAAATTATATGAATACATGTGCAAATTTCTTGTTATGGATGAATTCAATTGAACCATGTACAAATACACTAACTTGTGTATTGATGTTGATGTATAGGCTTGTGCCAAGCTTGTGGTTTGGGTTATATTATACCTATATTTTATGATATGTAAATGAATGGTAAGTTATGTTTTATTTTTCTACGAACTTACTAAGCATTATGTGCTTATGTAGTTTCTTTCCAATGTTTTATAGATTATCAGAAATTCGATCGGTTTGGAGGCTTGTCGGAGATCTATCACACTATCTAGCATAAATATCGATAGTTTTTTAATGTTTTGGCCAATGGTTTATAATGGCATGTATAGGGTGTTTTTAATGAACATGTAAAATGATATCTTGGTATGTTTTATGCTTGAATGATGTGGTTTGTTGATGGACTTATAATGCTTGCTTAAGTAAGTCATTTTGGTCACTTATAAATGCATGTATATAAGGTTCTTTTGGTAAGTTTGTAATGGCTTGGTAATGGTTTGTTATGGTATGTTTTGTATGTTATTAGAAATAGTTAAGTGAAGAATGTTTAAATATTTAAATGGCTTAGAATTGTATGCATGGAATTAGGCATATGGACATGTTTAAGTAGGTTACGTTTTGATATATATTGAGGTGCCTTGTATGGCATATTGGTTGATTGAATTTGGACTTGAAAATGGTACATTAATGTGTGTTTTCAATATGCTTAGGCTCATTTAAAGGGTGTATATATTGGTGGAAAGGTTATGCATGGAATAGATTGGAAATGGCTTGATTTTAGGTACATTTTGGGTCCACATGGCCTGATACATAGGCGTGTGACTCAGTCGTGTGTCATCTGAGAGTTCCTTTGTATGCAAGTTAGAGGCACAGCCTAGTACATGGCCTGGCACAGGGGCATGTGACATGGCCGTGTGACCCTACTCAGAGAGTTACACAGGTGAGGACATGGGTTGGGACACGACTGTATGTCCTTATTTCGAAGGTTACACGGCCTGAGACATGGGCATGTCTCTTAGCCGTGTGAGGCACAGGGCCGTGTGACCCCTGTATCTAAAATTTTATGACTTTTTCTTAAACTTTCCAAATGATTTCAAATTGGTCCCGATTCGTTTCTATGTTATTTTTAGGGCCTCGATGGCTCAATTTAGGGACGATATGTATGTTTATGATTGGTTTATGATTTGTTATGTTACCAAATAAAATTAAGTTTAAATGTTTACGATTGTACGGTAATGCTTCGAAAACCTAATCCGACATCAAATACAGGTTAGGGGTGCTACAGCCTTTTTATCTAATCTATCCCATTTTGATTTATCCATGATTGCAAGCTTCTTCTCTGTAAGAACCTTCTTAAGATCAACCTAAGTTAGGATTGTCGTCATCTAAACTTGTCACATATTGAAATTTGTGATGCCATCAAACTTATTAATATCATTGTTGTTGCCATCTCTAAACAAGTTGATTGCTGAAATCGAAGTAGCTCTGATACCATTTTATTAGAAATAAACCCGATTTAAGTAACGAATAAACAAAATAACGAAAAAATTAAAAAGGTAGAACACAAATATTTTACGTGGTAAAATCCCTCTGAAGAGGATAAAAAACAACAAACAGATAATTTCACTAAAATGGAAAAAAACGAAGAGTACAAAAGATAAAGATAAAACTAAACCCCGAAACTTGAAATAAGAACCATTAAAACATAAACATAAAATTCTCTAAAAACTTATAAAAGCTAATACCTAAATGTGTAATTATTTTTTTAGGTGGAAAAAAGGGCTTATTTATAGGCTAAATTTGTAGGTCAAATAATATTAAAATAACCTACGCTAATTAGAGTTTAAGTAGGAAACTAATATTGAAATAATCTATACTAATCAGAGTTTAAGTGGGAAACTAAAAACAGAGTTTAATTAAGAGAAGAAAAGTCGAAAAATACGAGACATAACTCCACACACATGATGAGCCAATAAAATTTTTTAATTAATTTTATGATACTAACATCCTATACATACATACATGAATGTATATGTTTACCCACTTAAGAAAGAACATGACATCTAATCAACTCCTTGGTTGGCTTCTCGTCTGCGTAACCTTTCTAATGCCCTAAATTGCTTGAAATATTTGGTTGCATCTGCTAAAAAACAAAAAGCAAAAGACATTTTTTGTTTCAAATAAGAGCCTATATATGTTATTTAATAAGACATAATTAAGGTTGAAATCCATTTTGTTAGAGTATAGATACTGTTAGTATAGAGTTGTTAGTTTGTTATCATTCAATTGCTTAGTCTGGTATGCAGTTGGTTAGGAGTAGTTACTCTTATTCATGTATATAAACATCAGTAGTGTATTGATTCAAGGAAGAAAAGATTACTAAGCAATTTCTCAGTAAAATTCATTCTCTCTAATTTGTTCTCTGTTCTTCTGAAATAGTGTAGTACCTAACATGGTATCAGTCACCTAGTCCTGGTACATGCTTTCGCTACCGAATCATGGCACAATCAACAGATTTTACCTCAGCTGATCCCACGAGTTCGTCTTTTTCCAGCGCATGTTTGATTTAATCATTCCCTCGTCATGACAAAGTGAAACTAGATGAAGGAAATTTTGTACAGTGGCAGCAACATATTCAGTTAATCATAGAAAGATATGAGTTGCAAGGGTTTTTGGAGGGCACGTTACCTACTCCGCCTAGGTTTGTAGCGTCTTTAGATGGTGTCCTTACTCCAAATCCAATTGCGTCTTTATTTAATCAACAAGATAAGTTGTTGGCCTTTTGGCTTCTCTGTACGATTACTATGTCTTTATTATCATGCTTTACATTTGCTAAATCCGTATGCGAAGTATGGAGCACTGCGAATCGAGTTTTCGCTACTTCTACTGGTGCAAAAATATCTCGTATTAAACATGAATTGCACTCTACAAAGAAAGGTGACTTAACTGTAAAAGAGTATATCGTAAAAATACAAAATATATCTACATTACTTGTGGCTTATGGATCGGCTGTTTTGGAGGCTGAAAAGGTAGAAGTTATTCTTGCCGGCCTCTCGTTGGATTTTGACGCAGTGTTGACTTTGGTATCGTTCTCGTTAGAGCCTCTTCTTTTCCAACGATTAGTCGACGTTCTAATGGAATTTACAAGCCGACAGACGCGAGCGGCGCATGAGGTTCCAATGCATGCCCACCTGGTTGAAACTCCTTTGGTTGCTGTAGTGGCCGAATCAGATCCGCGCGATGTGCGTGGTGGGCGTTCTACGACTGGTTCATGTGGGCGTGGTTTTCTTCCTCGAACATAGTGTCAAATATGCGGTCGATACGATCATTTTGAGTAACGATTCTTCTACTGGTCTAATCGAGACTACAGCGGCCCGAACACTTTAACTCTGACACGCTTTTCCTCTGCTCATGATGGACAGGAGCTACAAGGTGACTTCTCTAGCCGATTTGCTGGTTCTGGTGGACCTAGGCTGCATACGGAGACCTTTCCTGCGTAATTTCCTGGTACTACTTTGTGGGGAGGATGACCACAATATCAAGATTTTAGGGATCAACAGTCGCAACCTAGGGTTGCTCATCCCTTTGCATATACTACATCTAATGGGGCTGGTAATGAGATTGGTTTTTCTAATGAGCCATATGGCGCTGTTAATGAGACTGCTAGTGGCCCAAATTTTTCTCATGGACCTTATGAAAGACCACATCTTGGGTGAGAATTTGGGCGTGACTTCGAGCGTGATTTTGGGCGCAATTTAGGCTAACGGCGTGTTGGGCTTTTTGCTGAGGTATGCAGGCTGACTGATGCAGGCCAGAGCCTTAGGCCGACTGAACCTAGTGGACAACATAGTAGATTGGCCAAAGTTGGAGGGAATTTTGGACAAAATTCCCTTGGGCCTAATGCTAATTATGTTGATCTTAAAGGCTTTATGCAAAATAATGCTTCCGAAGTTCCATGGCGAACTAAACCACGAGCACGTGTGTTTAATTTTGACTCATCACAGTTTGTTGGACTGCCCCGAATTCCTGATTTTTATGCGTCTGATTTTTCGGCTGCCACGCAGTATGGGTCCAACTTTGATAATACTGATTCGTATGTCCCTATTTCGGTGGGAACCTCGTCATGGTATCTAGATTCAGAGGGCACTCATCATGTATGCTAGAATGCTTCTGGTTTAAATGAGTCCACTCCATACTCAGGTACGTCTTCTCTTTTAATGGGGAATGGGGCCCTCACTAAAATCTCGTCTATTGGAAATATTGTTCTGCCTACAAGGAAAAAGTTATTATATATATCCAATGTATTATGCGTGCCAAACATCCGAAAAAATCTTATGTCTGTCTCTCAGTTTGCTAATGACAATAATGTATTTTTTGAATTTCATCCATCTTATTGTGTTATTAAGGACATCCAGACACAGGAAACTTTGCTACGAGGCTGAGTTCTTGATGGTCTCTATCAATTTTCAGCCGGTCTGTCTGCTCCATCCGGTTCAATTCCTTCTATTCACAACACCAGGATTCAAGATTGTCCATCAGATGATGATGTCTTTACATTGTGGCATAAAAGACTTGGTCACCCTTTTACTGCAATTGTTAAACGTGTTCTTGACAAGTGTCGAATTGTTTCTAATGAAAACTATATTGATAATGTTTGTATTGTCTATCAGAAAAGAAAATCACATAAATTGCCCTTTTCACATTCTACTACTGAATATATGAAATTGTTTGAATTGGTTGTCTCTGATTTGTGGGGAGTGGCTCCTGTTGCCTGTGGGGGTAATCTGTATTATACTTTGTTTGTATATATGTGTAGTCGGTTTACTTGGTTTATCTGATTAAACGTAAATCTCAAGCAGTTGAGTGTTTTCTTCAGTTTCAGAAGATGATCGTCACTCAGTTTGGAAAGAATATTAAAAATTTTCAAAGTGATTGGGGCGGTGAGTTTCGAGCTTTTACATCAGTTCTAGCCAGTCATGGGATTCTTCATCGTCTTTCCTACCTACATACTTCAAAGCAGAATAGGGTTGCTGAGCGTAAACACAGGCACATTGTGAAAATTGGTCTTACACTTTTTGCCCAGGCCAATCTTCCTATGAATTATTGGGGATATGCGTTCTGTAATGCTGTTCACCTTATCAATCGTCTGCCCACTCCGGTCCTAAAAGGTCAGTCACCTTATCAAACTCTTTATGGTCGTGAACCTACGTATGATCACTTAAGGGTGTTTAGTTGTCGCTGCTTTCCGTATTTGCATCCTTTTGTGCAACACAAGCTAGATTTTCATTCACAGTCATGTACGTTTCTGGGGTATAGCTCTTAATATAAGGGCTATCATTGTCTCACACCAAATGGTTAGGTTTTTACTTCTCGCCATGTTGTATTTGATGAACGTAGACTCTTATTTCCTTCTCCTGCTCTGGCAATTATTCCGTCTTCTTTTAGTAGTCCCACAATGTTCCTATTGTTCGACCTTCCGTTGTCCGGTCCACCGCAAAACCTAGTAGTATTATTGTATCACTGCCTGTTGTACCTCTGCCTCTTGCTCCAAGTTGCAATCCCATGCACTCTGTATCAGTTGGATTACCAGCTACGTGCCATCCAAGACAACCCGTCTCAGTTGTTTTGTCGGCTGAATTAGGAACAAATCATGAGGAGCATCGTCTTCCACTTCCATCGGTAGAAGCTAGTCCGATTGGTTAAACTAGTGTGTCTCCAAATATTCCTTCTCTTCCTCTGGGAAATACTCATACTATGGTTATTCGGTCTAAGGCAGAAATATTCAAACCTAAGGCTTTGTTAGTAGAAGCTATAGATTTTGAGCCACGCTCTATTGAGGAAACTCTTGTTCATAAGGAGTGGAAATTAGCAGTTCAAGCTGAATTTAATATTTTAATGGCCAACTCTACTTGGGAACTTGTTCCTCTACCTCCTAGTCAAAAAGCAATTACGTGCAAATGGCTTTTCAAAATTAAGAAGAACCCTGATGGGTCGGTTGATCGACGAAAGGCACGGTTGGTAGCAAAGGAATGTTTATAGGTACTTGAATGTGACTTTAAGGAAACCTTTAGTCAGGTGGTCAAACCTGCTACTATCCGAACCGTACTATCTATTGTTGTATCAAATAGGTGGCAACTCCGTCAAGTCGATGTCAACAATTTCTTTTTGCATAGAGATCTCACTGATGAAGTGTTTATGCAACAACCTCCAAGCTATGTTCAATATGGACCAAATGGTGAGCCTTTGGTATGTTGTCTGACAAAGGCTTTGTACGGATTACAGTAAGCTCCCCGTGCCTGGTTTGACAAATTGAAATAGTTTCTTGTTTCTACTGGTTTTGTCTTATCAAAATCTGATGCTTCATTGTTTGTTAAAGTTACAACCAAGTCCATCGTCTATGTTTTGGTCTATGTGGATGATATTATTATTACTAGAAGTTCGACAGCCGAAATAAACTATTCTGTTCAGCAGCTTCATAACGAATTTTCTCTAAAAGATATGAACGACCTCTATTATTTTTTTAGGTATTGAAATCAGTCGGTCATCTACTGGAAGTCTCCACTTGTGCCAACGCAAGTACATTCGAGACCTTCTTGACAAGTGTTCTCTGACTAATGCAAAGAGTGTTCATACGCTGATGGTTAGTTCATCTACTCTGTCTAAGGATGAGGGTGATCGTCTTGTTGATCCTACCGAATACAGAAGTCTTGCTAGTGCTCTTCAATATGTGGTCTTAACTTGGCCGGATATTGCGTATGCGGTAAATCGTGTGTGTCAGTTCATGCATGCCTCTACTACAATCCATCTAGTAGCATTAAAACGTATCTTGCGGTATTTACATGGCACTATTAATCATGGGCTGGTTTTTCATCGATCCGACAGACTGTCTTTAGTTGGTTACGTTGATGCCAACTGGGGTCTAGATTTTGATGACCGCTGTTCTACGACAGGCTATTGTGTCTACTTTGGTCATACACCTGTCTTATGGTGCTCCGAGAAACAACAAGTTGTTTCTAGATCAACAACAGAGGCTGAATATCGGAGCTTCGCTACTGGTACCAGTGATATTGCTTAGTTAACTTCTTTGCTAACAGAATTACATATTAGTTCTGCTGATCCTCCTACTGTTTGATGTGACAATTCCAGTGCAGTTGCTGTTGCAGCTAATCCGGTCTTACACTCTAAATTCAAACATGTCAAACTTGACTTATTTTTTGTTCGCGAAAAAGTGGCTAGTGGCTCCCTAGTTGTTGGCAAAGTGCCAGCTTGTGACCAAGTTGTAGATATTCTCACTAAACCACTCTCTGCCTCTATTTTTGCTCGCTTTCGAAGATTACTTCGGGTCTTACCTATTGCGGAAGCTGGGTGAATGTTAGAGTATAAGGACTGTTAGTATAGAGTTGTTAGTTTGTTATCATTCAGTTGCTTATTCTAGTTTGTAGTTGGTTAGGAACAGTTACTCTTATTCAGGTATATAAACATCAGCAGTGTATTGATTCAAGCAAGAAAAGATTACTAAGCAATTTCTCAGTAAAATTCATTCTCTGTCCTTTTGAAATAGTGTAGTACCTAACACATTTCCATTTCAGGTTTATAAGCCCCACTTCTGAAAATTTCAATGTCATAAAGATCCGGTGGTTAGCACTTAGATATCATTTTAGTGCCAAAGACATCATAATTTTGTTCTATCCCCGATTTCAGAAGGTCTCAAAGGTATATAACTATGTATATAGGGAAACAGTTACTGTCTTGCAAAACCTCGATAAACTGAAGCTTAGTTCAGAATGTGTCAAATTTTTCAAGTTTTTAATACAATAATTGGTACTTGTTTTACAAGGAAACCGTCCTCATGTAGCGGTGAGACAGGTTATCTTTATTCGTGGTGAAATGCTGTAGTAATTGAGCATTAGCTGGAAGCTGGATTCCTTTGGCCTACAAGCTTCTTTCCTACCGGACCTTACCATCTCAATCAAACTAGCTTACTTCCTTTTTCATATTCTTTACTCTTTTGTTTTTTTTTTTTTTGTGAGAGAGAGAGAGGAATACAAGTCAGTAATGGGCCCATTTTGCAACACTATCAATAGCAGCAATCAAATTATGATTTCCTTTTGCATATGTTGGGTTAAAGGCACCCCATTCTCTTGATTAAACCCTGTTTACTCTCACTCCCTGTTTAAATAACGTGCTTTGTAAAGCGTCATGAATCCAATCCATGATTGATATGCCATATTTATCTTTGTATAGTAAAATCCCAGTTTTATTTGTACTTTTTATAGTGTGGTATCCTCACCTTAATTCGCTGAATTTGATTGGTTGATTGGACAACGTAAGTTGCAAAGATGGTAAGTCCAGCTGGAATGCTAGATGCTTCAACAGTTCAGCCCCAAATGGCCCTCCAATGTTAACCACGTATTAGGTAATGACCGTGCCTTAAGCAATTCTAATGTCCCTTACGTGTCAACCTTCTATTCAACTAAAACCCACTAATCCCTACAATTATGGTTTATTCTATTAGTTTCGATGACTGATAGAGCCCACCTGATTTGAACACTTAACCAACTCATCTCTGCAACTTTACCTTGGGACAGTTCTAGGGTCATTTTTTGTTCTAACTTGCATGTTATGGTGGTTGAGTTATGTTTTGTGACATAAACACCATATCTTGGCATCTCAGAAATGTATCAGAGGAAAAACATATATATAATTGTTGATGTCCTTGGTGGACGAGCTGCTGAAGGATTAATTGATCTGATTTAGGTATTGAAGCATTAGCTCAAAAACATTATATGATACTTTTGGACAGTACTTTTTCTTCTGTCAGACAATTTCAGCAACTTAATATAGTCAACCCCAATGCCCTTTTTTATGATATAATTTCCTTCTGAAATTTCACTTAAGCTTCCCTAACCTAAGGAGGTTTGTAGGAGAAAGCAGGCAACACCTGCTTGAAGATAATTTCTATACCACTCATCGACATGTCTGGTTTTGCTCTTTGGTGCTTTATGTTGAAACTAAAGCATGCTTTTTTGTGGTATTCAGATACTCTTTAACTCATAGACAGGATGGGTAATTAATCACTGTAAATTGATGTGCCTGATGAAAAAGAGATAAAAGATTTTCATGATTCATATGATGAAACTTTATAATGCAACATATTTTAATTAGCAATAAATTATTTTGAAGTAAAATACATTATTTATTTTGAAAAAAGAGAATGAATTTTTTTTTCATATTTTGAAAAGATTTTATTTTATTTTTTTTAGTTTTAAGTTTAAATTTGTATTAATTATTTTTTTGTCTAATTATTATTGTAATACATATGTAATAAGTACATTTTTTACTTATATTATTATATTACTAACCAAACAAGTCAGAAGTTGGATCAAAATAATGGATTCCCAGTTATATTGCAAGTTGCAATATTAAACCATGTATTTTTTACTGTTTATTACTAATGTACACAATTGGCCTAGTAGGTATGGTGCAGTTAATCAGTATCCCAGGTTAACATATATATAATAAGCTAGTCATTCCATCCATAAATACACAGACCTAACATATATTAGGGTTTTTATTCCCTTTCTTTCTTTCCCTTGTCTGAAGTTTACTTGTTAGCTAAATCTTGCAGTAACCAAAACTATGAGTAGAGGTGGGAGCTACGGAGGCGGCCAAAGTTCCTTGGGCTACCTCTTTGGTGATGATGAGCAGCAAAGTGCACCAACTGTGGCACCACCTATCCAGCCTCCATATGGGATAGATGTTACCGCAGAGATGCCCCCAGCTCCCAATAAATCAAGTTCAAAGAACCAGAAAGAGAAAAACTTCAGCAACACCAACAATTACCATAGGGCTCAAGGACAGAATTCAGGGAACTTCATAACTGTGAGTTGTTAGTTACCAAATATATGTCGAAACCTATGGTATTAGCTCTTCATTTAGCTTTTAACCTAAGTAACTGTGTATTATGGAATTTCAGGATCGCCCATCAACAAAAGTTAAATCGGTTCCTGGTGGAGATTCATCTCTGGGTTACCTGTTTGGTGAGAAGTAATGCTTCCTCCTTTATAAGTTTAAGTATATTGTCTGATTGCCTGCAGTTCTCAATAGTAAGTCTGCAGTAGTACTGCTGGCTAAATAATGGATTCAGTTCCCCTATCAGGGTTGAACTTGCAGTGCTGCTTCTACTACTATATTAGCATGATGTGGTATTAAGCTTTTCATAAAAAAATCTGCCAGAGAAGTGGATTTCAGTAATGAAGCATACAGGTAAAACAATGTATGGTTTTACTTTTACCAGATTTGTATAATAAGCAGAAGTTAATATACATATAAACCTTGAGCAGTGCACTAAGGAAGTTAATTTGTTCTCTATTCATATATATATAATATATGTAGGGGGACTTGTCGTAACTTTCATGGGGGTCATCAGGTAGCAATATACAGAACACTTTCCTATTTCAGTGACTTATTATCATCAACCCCACATATCCAATTGCAACTTTTTCAGCATCCACACAAACTTGAAGTTAGAAATTGATCTTTCCTTCTTTAATAATCTCAGTGTTATTATAGAAACTTGTTTGGATAGCACTCCTAACTTTTTTCATCTAATGACTATTATTTTTTTTCTCTTTTTATTATAAAATTCGAATCTTCAGTCGGTCCATCATTTAATTCAATGTTTAGATTAAAAAGGCTAACTTCCAATCTCATCATCTTTTATGTGAAAAAAGTCTTCAACCATAGTTTCTCTTTTTGATTCATGAAAGTAAGAAATGCTGATATTATAGGTTCATATATGTTGGGTTGGTTCTTGATAAATTAATCAAGTTGATCAAGCATTCAGCAGGTGTGAAAAGTATAAATCCATACTGTAGTACAAACAGGGATAATAACAAAATAAAATGTTACTTAAATTATAGTAAATCTTAGTATTCATATTTTAAAAATGTTGATTTTAATAGTAAATTTTTTTGTCCGCTAAAATTGTTCTGTTAGAACGTTAAATAAGAAGTGATGTGGCACGTCTCACTAATTACAGCTTGACACATGACATTACATAATGGTGCCATGTGTTAAAACAATAATATTTTTTTTTTGAAATAAAAGTGAAAGAGTAAAATTTGTGTCGAAACCATTTTTATTTTTAAAAAAAAAAACAAAAAATTTAGTTGTCGATGAAAATTTGGAGTTGCCACCAATTTTTTATTAATGTGTGATTGGATCACCTAAAAACGACTTTGGTCTATGAGTTTTAGAAAAACGGGTTTGGGAGTCGGTTACGTACGAGGAAGGATTAGCACCCTCGTAACGCCTAAAAATTGGTACCAAGTTGATTAATAAATATCTTAATGTCGAGAGTTGAAAAATACAATCCTTAATTAAATTAAATT
>CM025144.1:22050916-22062200 GCA_013467495.1 Gossypium gossypioides | reverse complement strand
TGAACATTTAACATTTAACATTTACTAATGTCTTGACTATACATTAGCCTTTATCATTTAAACAATTTTTTAAATTCCATTCACATTTAGCTCGATGAACCAATAAATTAACTCGGATACTCGGATAACTACACCACACTAGAGGCATCATAGATGCATAACAAGGGCATCGAAGTACAGACAGTGGCACAAATGTGCAAACAGGGGCATAGTAGTGCGACCAGAGACACCGAAGTGTATACAGAGGCACCAAAGTGCAAATAGGGGCACCGAAGTGCAAATCCCGAACAAGTGCGCATGCTAACCTTATTGGCATGCCAATTGTATCCTAATCGTTTACTATGTCCAAACGGGCAATTTAACAAAATTATAACTTTCATGAATTAGAGACACTTCCATATTTCTCAATACACAGGCTGTAACAATTCATAATCATTCTGAAATAACATATATCATATTTCATAAATATTCAATAGTTTTCTAATAAATCCTTTCTCACCTTATAGTCAATTATAATATTTCGATTTCCAACTTACATTTTAAACATCATATATATACATTCATAAATCAGTAGTAACATTATATATATATAGGTATGTACAATTCTATACCTACGAACTTGGTTAAATTGCAGCAATGAGTAAGTATAGGGGCTATTTAGTAATTTTCTCTTCTCCTCGATTTTCCACTCGTTCTTGATCTAAATTAACAATTTCATTCAATTCATTAATTCAAACAGTAAAACCAATTCATTTTATGCAATTTAGTCTTTTTTGACATTTTTACAAAATTACCCTCAACTTTTCATTTTTATTTAATTTAGTCCCTATGTCCTAATCATGCAAATAAACCAATTTTATTAAAAACCCATACCACCTGAATGCTAATAGCTTCCAATATAGCCCACATTTGTAACAATTTCTCATCAAGTCCTTGAATTATTATTACTTTAGCAATTTCATCCCTAAGCATTTAAATCATTAAAAATTACTTTACAAATTAATCATAAATAATAACTATTACCTTAAATTCATCATTTAAAATCTAAAATCACAAAGATTCATCAATGGAAACATTCAAAATCTTTAACAGCTTCAAAAACGAAGGCACGGGCTAGCTAGACCTTGTTGCAACGATATCAAAAACATAAAAAAAATACAAGAAACGAAATCAAAATGGACTTACATGCAAAGAAATTAAAAAAACCGAAGCTTTCCTCCCTATTTATGGTGTTCGGTCTAGTGAAGAAAAAGAAATGAAGTTAAAATGTTTTACTTTCACATTAATTTCTTTTAATTTCTATTTAATTACAAAATTGCCATTGAAATTATATTATTTAATTCACTTCAACCATT
This sequence comes from Gossypium gossypioides, assembly GCA_013467495.1. Classification (NCBI taxonomy): domain Eukaryota; kingdom Viridiplantae; phylum Streptophyta; class Magnoliopsida; order Malvales; family Malvaceae; genus Gossypium; species Gossypium gossypioides. Next base: position 22,060,845 of record CM025144.1, on the reverse strand, counting down.
ATGTCATCCCAGCATGATAAATATGGAATAATTTCTACTGAAGTCCTTCCTCAATTATTAACTAAGCAATTTGATCACCTAATTGTAATAATTACCTACTTTTGTACCTTTTACAAATTAGTCCTTTTCCTTCAATTAACTATCTAAATGTTAAAAATTCTTAACGAAAATTTAATATAACCTTAATAATACTTCGTAAATATTTATTAAAATATTTATGGCTCATTTTATAGAAATGAGGTCCCGGTACCTCATTTTCTAAAACTACTTAACTTTAGGGTCTTACCACTTGAACTTAATTGTTCTATTAAATAGCATAAATTACAAATTCAACATTTGCTTTAATGTCATTATTTCCAACAACACTAAAAAATAGGTTGTTACAATGATTGAAATGTAGTTTTCGGAACATCATCACCTCTGATCTTTACTTGTTAGTAGCCAGAGCTCAGGTCAATTTTGGAGAAAATTATAGCTCCACTTAACTAATCAAACAAATCTCCAATTTAAGGCAGTGGATACTTATTCTTTACAATAACTTTATTCAATTGGCGATAATCAATGCACAGACGTAGTGTCCCATCTTTCTTCTTTACAAACAAAATTGGCGCACCCCAAGATGAAACACTTGGTTGAATAAACCCATTATCCAACAAATCCTGTAGTTGTGCCTTTAACTTTTTCATTTCTAATGGCGTCATTCTATAGGGAAAACATGATATGGGCGTAGTACCAGACTCTAACTCAATAAAAAATTCCACTTCTCTATTTGGCGATACACTTGAAAGTTTTCCCAGAAATACATCAGAAAACTCTTTTACAACTGGAACTTGGCTGAAATCCTTTCGTGATTTAAATGAATCCATAATATACTCCAAGTAAGCATCACTGCCCTTAACCAATAACTTTCTAGTGGATACAGTGGAAATTATTCTACTTACCAAATTGGTTTGTACGCCAAGCATAAACACTTATTTGCCTTCTGCAATTAACAAACGTACACCTCTAGCACAAAAATCAACTACAATGTTGTGTTTGGTCAATCAATCTAACTGAAGAATAGCATTGAACTCATGAAAGTTTAGCAACAACAAATTCGCCAAAAAGGTGTGCTTGCCAGAAATCAACAGACAGTTCTTAATTAATCTATTAACCATGGTACTTTGACCAAGAGGATTGGTTACTAATAAATTTGTCTCAGAACAATCAACTTCAAGACTTAAAACTTCTATGACTTCAGTGTAGATGTACAAATAAGTTAACCCCGAATCTATTAATACATGAATGTTGTTTCCAAGAAAAGAAAATTTACTCGTGATAACCTTTAGAAAATCAACATCTTATTTAGCTTTCATCACATATGCTCTAGCGGATACTCCAAAGTCGGGCTTGGTGAAACTTTTTTTCGGAAGCCCCTGAACTGACCTTGACTTTACTGGCACACTTAATCTTGCTTCTTGCTAAAAATTTTGAGGCTCACACATAGATTGTTTTGATCTTACCTCAACTTTGGAGGGACAGTCTCTAAGCTAATAGTCTAGAGACCCACATCCAAAACAAGCTCCAGTATGCCTCCAGCATTTTCTTCTATGATTTCTTCTGCAACACTTGCCAATTGAATTTCTCATCACTCTGTATTCACTTGTACTTGCCATCGAGGTAGCTTTTGAACCACCTCCATCACGCCTGTAACTCATAAGCTGCAAATCCCTCCTTGACGCTGAGAATCTCTGATCCTTCGATCTCTTGAAAGTCGATGAGGGTGGTGGTTAGAAAATCCACACTCTACTCTTTTCTTGAACTATTATCTCCATGTTATGAGCCTTAGCCATCATGGCTGCTAAACTCTGGAATTTTGATGCCACCATTAGGGCTCGAATTTCATCCTTTACACCCTATTCAAACTTATCACATAAGACTTTTTCAGTCTGGAATATATCTTTTGCATAACGGCTGAGGTGAACGAACTTTCGTTCATATTCCATCACTAACATCTGTCGTTGCTTAAGATACAAGAACTCCTTCTTCATCTACTCAACATACATCTAGTTCGCATACCTTTCTCGAAATTTCTCTAGAAAGAATCCTCAGCCAATTAATTATTTAGAGGTCAAACTTGTTAGCGTTTTCCACCAACAAGGAAATTGCACACACGAGGCTATTCATCGGTGTGCATTTTAGCTCCTTCAATACTCTACAGATGCATGATAACCATTGTTCAGCCATTGTAGGGTCATCAATTTTGTCTCCCAAAAATTCCTTGGTACATTTTTTCTTATTTTTCTTACCGAATCACCCATGGATTGGGTTGCAGGAGGTACTGGAGGTGCAAGAGATACAAGTTGTACTATTTTCGATTGTGGTTGTTGAGGTTTTTGATGTTGGGGTGCTTGAGTTGTCCCTATGAAATGATCAAACATCTTAGTCATCATGGTGTAGAAAACATTTAAAGACATTTCTAGATACACCCATATCAGCATTAGGAGATGGCTCTTAAACTGGAGGTACATGGCTTTCAATCTCCTCACCAGTTTCTTCTCTTGATCCTAAGATTTTGTTTAACAACTACAATAAAACTCATATTAGCTAAAATTACAAGGACTAAGTTAGAGTTATATCATGCATGGCGGGGCATAACACAACCTTTGATTTTTTGAGAATCGGCTCAACCTTGACTCTGATACCAAAACTTGTAACACCCACGCCCGACCTAATCACTGGATTCGGGTATGGCATGTCACGATATAAAAACCATTTAGGTTTAATAAAAAGCACTTAAATTTTTTTTAAAATATCTAGGTTTTGGCGTAAACCTCATTATGACAAATACAAAACAATCAAATTAGTAGTACGCCAAGTAAAACATCTTTAATTAAAACATTTGGAAAAAATATTATATAATTTAATAGATTATATAAATCACAAGATGAATTAATTACTATTCAATGGTTTCAAGTGCATCATTGGCGGTTAAAACAACATTCAAAATCATTTGGCGTATATGTCAAAAGACAATATCATAAGCAACGATTCCTTATATTAAAATACATCAGAAGTTCATAAAAGTTCATAAATAAAAATGTCTTGACAAAAGTTGCAAACCATTATACAAGTTTATTATAAAGCAGATCTACACGCCACCCTCGAAACATTCATGATGATACAAAATTAAATAGATTGCTCATTATCAACAATTCTCTGGTGTATCCCTTCAACAGAATCTCTTTCTTCAATCAGCACACCTGAGAAGGAAAGGATAACCATGTAAGTTCAAACAAACTTATTATGTTCCATACATAAAGAAAACACACTAATTCATAATGGTTTTACTGGTAAACAAACTTTAGTACCATAAGGATGCCCAACCTTTCAGAGATGTTCAAATGCAATAATCATTCTACGTCCAATGGTGTTAAAAAATATGGATAGAGTTAATACGCCAACTTAACATGACATATGGGCAGTTGCTATCCTCCAACTTAACCTTAGCTTATACACAACTCATCCTTATGTCAACCTTGTACCTAGAATTTAGAGTCAGAATCATATCGATCAAGCTTATTCATATGCATATACCCCCTTAACTCCTCATATCATTTATGTTCAGACGAGCATGTTTTCTTGTGATCTACCAGTCTGATTTGCAATATAACTGCTCTACCGTAGGCATTACAAACATATCCCTATTTTTCATCATCACATTTCATATATTGCATACTACAAGTACTGGCTCATGCATTAAGGAGTGTGTTTTACATCGAAACATAAGTAGGACCATACCCAAACTGATTATACTAGTCAAACCCCATACTTACCTTACACAGTTCATACAACAATGGAATTTACAACACATGGATGTAAGAAGGAACTCATTAGAAAATCTACTCAACAGGTCCTTTGCCTTTGTTGTGTGGACCTTCGTTAGCTTCTTGAGCTAAAAGAGATACAAATACATCTATCAAATCATCAAACTATTGAAATTTGACATGCATGCATGAATTGATAGCATGTAATCCAATCAGTAGCATGCAACTCAAAATTAGGAAGTTTCTTTCCTCAAGAATAAATCTAAAACATATGCATGCATTACTGTAGACACGCAAATTCCTTCGATAATGATCTAAAAGTTTAATAGAAATTAATAGTAATCTGGTGCTAACAATGGTGTTAGCTAAATAATGGAAACTTCTCGCTAAATAATGGAAATTCTAAAGCTTTAGCGAAAATGCAAGGAAGAAAAAGTAGTAAAAACAAAACGTACAAACATGCTAGTTTGATGTCCTTATATAAAAGAGATATTCAACAAAAAAAAACTTTAAGGAAAGTCAGAGGATCCCACGATCGCTCTAGAATTTTGAGAAGATTTAATTAAATATCAAATCATCTACAATATCCTAGTTCAGTTCTAACTAGGTATCAACTAAACTCTAACATTACTTATCACGTCATTGTCATATATAATAACCATAGAGGGAAACCTATCGATTTATGAACTAACGAGTTCGCCCAAACATTTGGGGTTGGCAGATAACTTAACAAAAGAGCCCATTAAACCTTAGGGTTCGCCAAAACCTAGAGTTTGCCAAATGTCAAATCCTACAAAATACGCCACACATAATCAAAATAAATATTTCTCTAACTTACTCATTTTTCTACCCTTGACTCAACCAATTTACACGCCAAATAGTAACTTGATATTGTATCCATCGGGCAGGCTGTTACATACCATTTATGACTGATAAACTTATTGTTTATCTTTTCATGCAACATGCAATACCACATGCACCTTTTTTCCACGCACTCATTTCCTTGTGCTAGCTTCTGATCTTGGTTCCCGTAGAACCGATTTTACTTGTATCATTATATTCGCTCATCTAAGCTATATAATAACATCACCTTCGTATCTTCTTAACTCCCCTTCTTGTACGAACACATATGTGCTCCCTTATAAGGTTTGGTTTTCACAAATCACGATTTGCATCAAAGTGCCTTACCCAAGGCAATACGTAATATCATGTGTCTTCTTTATCACTATATACGACATTCTTTCGTTACCTCCTTACACTCATATAGATACGGAGCTTGTGCACCAAGGAAAGAGTACTCATACTGTGTATATACTAGGTTTTTTCGAGTCTATTTAACCATATTTAACCATGCATGCATGAACTTTTTAGATGAGTTTCCTCATACATGAACATCAGAGAAAAATGACTAAGTCACTTACCTGGCTGTACAAAATTTAAAGGCAAATGAATTAAATCAAATACCAAACACATAGTATAGAGGAACTCACCAGAATGTTTTACTCAAAGCTTTACCTACTCTATTGGTTCTTTCCCTTTAGTATTGGGACCTTCTCCGTTTCATTAGCTAAAATAATATAACATCTTTAATCATCCAAAATGATCAAAAGCTTATGATACAACAAGAATCTATAGACATGCAAACGATTTCTAGATAGAAGTTTCCTTCCTACCTAGTATTCAAAGAAATCCTACCAATCCTTTCTTAAGTTAGTTTCTGTCTATCTGGGAAATCTTAAAGGAAGGTTTAAGAATTTACTAGTAGACCACTAGCACAAAAGTTCTCCTAAGCTTTTACAGTTAACACCCCTTTTTAGCAAAGAACTCTCTTGGTTTTTTCGATGATAACAAAGTTTAGTAGAGAAGATAAATAAAAAATCTTCATCCACTATCACACTATTCTATTTATAGATAACCCACGTCCAAATCCCTATCAGGATTATCTCTAATCATTACTCATTCTCACATAATTCTACTAATTAATCACATCTTACAAGGCTCTACAATTGTCCTAATTATAGACACGTTGTCTCCACTAGGATGCCAGGTGACCTAAATGTTTTCTACAAGCCATTGTACTTACTTAAGTAGCGACACTAAAACACGGGTGACGATATTATTAGTAAGAAAGTATGCCTAATAAGGTCCTCACCTTAACTATAATCTTATTATCACTCGAACTGGTACTCCGCAGTACTGGCGAAGTTCTTCGTAGCACTCCACCACAAAGTTACCAACATTATCCGATCTAAGTTTCGCAACTTAGGCGATCTTTGCTGGTGTAGTCACCCAAACCAGTCCAGTTTGCCAAACTAGGGTGTGATAGATGTGATTATTGATCTTAGAAATGTTAACGAGATACTTGTTGGGACTATCAAGAAAAAAGATGAAATGATTGCTAAAAATTATGTACCTTTAGAAGTAATTGAGAAAGAGTTGAATGATGCTAAAGCTATTCTCTAAAATATGAAAGGAAAAGCGAAGATATCTTAGTTGTTAGGAGATCTGAACTTGATCATAATGCACTTGCTAAGAGACCTAAATCTCCTAGGAATTTTGTTAAATCTAATGAGATGGATACAACTTCCTTTAAGACAAGTAAAAAGAATAATGGAAAACATTTTTGTTACTATTTTAGAAAGACTGGACACGTTAGATCTCATTGTTACAAGTTGATGAATTATCAAAAAAAGAGAAGTACAAGAAATGTTCAATCTAATGTTGCAACTATTAATAGAAGAACATCTAGACAACAAAATATATATAACAAGGATAAATGAAAGTTCATATGCCATTATTGTGGGAAAGAATGACACATCGGATTCTCTTATTTTTAAGATGATGCGATATTGGAAGAAGTTTATCTCAGTTGCTAAACATGTTCAGCCAACAAATAGGACAAGGAGACCGCAACATAGGCAGATTTGGGTAAGAAAGGCTCGAGCATATTTGAGTAATGAAGATTAGCATTAGATTAATGCTCATGTAACTTATGATGACAATGTTAAAGATATATTGAGGATTGGAGAAACGTTATCTAGGTTTCGTTGAAAAGACTATTGTTATTCCAAGAGCTACAACTCCTCTTGTTGATAAGGTAGACAACATGATGGAATTCAATAGGGTATAGATAGAGTAAGGGGGAGTACTGATGTTGATTTTTTTTTTTGGAAATATCCAGTTATGAAAATGGTTTATTGTTACAACAGAAGTTTAAAAATTTTCAAAGCCAAGTCGGTTCATAATATTTATAGTAATAAACTTTTTATCGAAGAATACATGCGTTTTGTGCGAGATGGATTCAAAACATTCCTGAATTTCAAACGAATGGTTTTTTATGCTATCCTCGTACCCCGGATTGTAAGATCCCTAATTTACTACTAAGTTAGGAACAATACAAAGTCGAGTTAGGTATACTTGAGATTTTAAAAATAGATAAAATAGGAATTTGTTAGTGTTACTACAGAAAGTAGTTAGAGCCAATAGGAAATTAAAAATACTTTTTAGATGAGAAAAATTAATCTAGGGTATTGATTAAATTGTAAGAGAATAAAAAGTTTTGGGGAAAAAGTAAGAAATTAAAATTTTGAAGTGATTGCATTGAATTGAAGGAAAAATGAGGAAGGGCTAGAAGTGAAATTTTACCAAAATAAAGTATTACCCATAGATGGTATTATGGAGAAAGTTGGAGGATTAAAGGGTAATTACTCAAATTAGATAATTATGTAAAATGTAATGATTAAGGACCAAATTGTGTAAAAATGTGATTGGATAATTTTGATAATTATCATTTTATTTATTAAATTAATTATATATTTCTTTAGAATAGTTGTGAAAGATGAAGAAAAAAACCATTCATCTTTCCCATTGCCATGCCACCACCTTTTTCTCCATCTTTCCAACTTTTACTTTTATTATAAATATGTCATTTTCCACCATTTTCAAGCTTTTCAAGCTTAATTTCTCTAATTCCTTCCATGAATCCTTAGTAAAATCATTAGAGAAGCTTGTTAGTCACCTTGATTTCATGAAAAGAGCATCAATAGTTATCTTAGAGGAGAGAAAATAAAAATTAGGATTTGATTATAAGTGATTAAGGTAAGAATGATAAGTTTCTTCATGAAATTCAAGTTAGTTTCATTTAAATATCATAGATATGTTATTTGATTATGATTTTAACAAGTAAATGTTATATGTTTTGATATGGAAACGAAGAAAAATAGAAGAAAAGTGAACAATTAGTTGTTGATAAAGGCAAGGAAATAGCAAATGAGAGAAGAAAGAAGAAAAAAAGATTTCATCCAAGCATTGGTTGTAAGTACTTCAAGAATTTAATTTTATTTAATTATGACTTAGGTATAATTTATATTAAATTAGTTAATTTAATTATGAATATGTTAATATTAAGTGTAAAATTTATTAATGAGTAAAGGTAAGTATGATTTGAATTTTATTATATGATAAATTGATTTGATAAATTGAAATAATAGTACAAACTTGATGTGAGAACTGAATTTTTAATAAATTGAATTGCGAATGAAGTGTAAAGAATTAAAAATGTATAAAAAGTGAATGTGTGGCAAATTTATATGGTGTATTGAATTTTGTGATAATAAGGACTAAATTGCACAAAGTGGAAAGTTTAAATTATTTCTGATTGAGTGTATACAATGAAAAAATTGTATTAAAATCCCATATAGACAAGATTGTTGTGAAATGTGCCCATATTGTATTAAACATGTAATTGTTTTCTATGTATTTGAATGATGGATAAATAAATAAAGTTAATTTCACATTTTACTATTATATCTTTTGTGTTTCTGTCAATCATTTTTTGCATACATAGCGAAATTGTGACAATAAAATATTAGCTCATTGATTGTCTATGTTCAAGCTGATTATAAGTGGCCTTGTAAGAATGTTTACATTGCGAGAAAGATAACTTACTTTAGTAGATAATCTAAAGGAGTCTGTAATCCCGTAAAAGAATCAAAGTGAACATTTGATTCAAATACATAGAATAATTATTATGTCGTCTCAATTTCAATTAAGGAGATGACTAGTCTTGGCTATCAAAGCAATTGACTCCACGGGTAGAGACATAAATGTACTAATTGGAAAACTGATACATTGGATTGGACCCAAGTTGTATTAATTCACTTGTAACGTTTATGGTGTGACTTACCTAAATTTTGAGTTAGTCACTGACCATGCGTATGTAACTCATGTGCTATGATATTAGTAGAGGCTTAAGCTCTAAAGAGAATCAAGCTGATAATCAGTATGTTGGGTACATGACTTGTGTATGGCATAACTTTACTACCAACAATGAAATTCATAATTCAATCAAAGAGTTAACAATATCCTCTCATTGACATTGTGTGGATTGATAAATATGGAATGTGGCTACGGGTTGCTTATTCTCGAACGAGTAATTTATCAAAATCATTAGTTGATAGTGATCATATTAATCATTAAGAAGGTACAGTGGTGACAATGAGATAAAATAAGATCGTATTGAGTGAACAGATTTAACTCAAAGGAATCAAGGATATCATATGATGGTAACACACACATGACGGGGTCATTGGACAAAGCAATTAGATGAATTGCTTTCGTAAAGAGTATAATAATGAGTTTTCAATCATGATACTTCTTGTGGACTAACTCCATGATTAAGTAAATTGTGAATTATTGGAACGATACTATTGGATATAATTCCAATTGCTCGAGCCTAATTGTATATGTCTGATTGGTCCTTCCGCTAGCTCAACAAAAGCTCGATTGGACTACATTTGAATCAGAAAAAAATGCTATGAGTTTGGAAATAATTTAATTGAGTCAATTTATTCGATGTGGAATTAAATTGGGTGGTCATGCGAATTGTTCAATTAGAGAATTTGATTAAAAAATTTTCTTGAAATATTAATTTGGAAAATCTCAGTTATTTCTAGGAAAATTAATTTTAATCAAGCAAAATTAAATTAATCAAATAAATTAAAATAAATATTATATTTTTGGAAATTAATTTTCAAGTCAAACAATTGGTCTGATAGGTAATTGAACTTGAAAATTGGACTCGAGATAAAAAAATTGAACCCGAGAACCAAAACCTGATACTAA
>CM025144.1:22019564-22031398 GCA_013467495.1 Gossypium gossypioides | reverse complement strand
GTCGAAGGGTTGTTGGTATCGTATGGTGCTAGCCAAGTGATGGCTATTCCCATCGCGTATGATAAGCCAGAGGACATGTGGTTTAGCATTACACTCGTGTATGGGTGTATGAGGTTAAATTGATATATGTTACACCCCAAAATCGGCGAATCCAAAAAGATGAGTAAAATATGTATATAAACTGTTTGGTGCGTTGTGGTAGTATAATCCGTCACCTTGTTGGCCTAATGGCGAGTCAAAGTATTGGCACATATTGGTGTTAAAGTATTCGCCCGTTGGTGGTACCTAAGGATTTAACCATAGGGTATCTTCAAGTGAAGAAATAATTCACACGATAACGAGTACGCCTAAGGAAGAGTATGCCTTAGAGTTTTGGTTAGGCACTAAGAGCCTACCAAGTGTTTGAGAATGCTACAGGAGACTTAATTGTCTTTAAGTCTATGTCATACACGAGTCACCGCAAAAAGTATAGTATACTTAGTTTGCCTGATGTAACAACCCGTTTTCTAGTGGTATCAGAAATAGTGATTTCGGGACCACAATTCTAACGTGTCAGTTCATAAATATTAATTATTTAATATTTACAAGGTCATTATAGTTCTATTAAAATTTTGGTTAAGAAATTCCAATTTTTAGATAGTTAATTAAGTAAAAAGGACTAAATAGTAAATGTTTAAAAAAGTTAGTTCTAATAGTTAAATGTGTTAAATGGTTATTGAAATATGAGTGGATGGATTTGAATGGTAAATAAATCATATAGAAATTTAGTGGATAAATATGAACTAAGTTTGGTTAGTTATTAAGTTATATTATAAGGGTAAAATAGTAAATTAATAATTAAGAAAAACATAAACTAAAAGTAATACAAAATTTATCACCATCTTCACGCTACCAGCAAAAAAAGAAGGGAGAAAACATTTGAGTTGAAGAAAAAGGTTCGGCCAAGCTAGTTGATGTGCATGTAAGTGATTTTTGGTCTCATTTTAAGTAATTTTTATGTTTTTGTAATCGTTTTAGCTTAATCTAACTAACCCAAGGGTTAAATTGTAAAATTGTTAAATGTTTTGGAAGATTCCATTGATGAGTTTGATGTGTTTTTGAAGTTTAATGGTAGAATATTAAGCTTGGTTGTTAAATAGAATTATTTTGTAAACTAATTTTGTATAATTTTTAAGTTTAGGGATTTAATTGAAAATATTTGAATATGACATGTTTTTCTTGTGAGAATTTTAGATTCTGAGGATTTATTTGGGATGGTTATGAGCTAAATTCAATGGGTATAAGGTTTAATTATGAAAATAATCATATTTTGGTCTTAAGGATCAAATTGAATAAAATATAAAAGTTGGGGCCAATGTGAAAATTTAGTAAATAGGAAATAATATGCATTAAAATTGAATATTATATGAAATTGAGGTTAATAAGTTGAAATAAACTAATTTATAGATCAAGAACAAGTAGATATTCGGGAAAAAGGGAAAATTGCTGATTAGTCCTTAAACTTTCACTAATTCTATAATTTAGCCCTAGTAACTTCATTCGGTTTAGTTTGGTATAGTTTGAAATGTTATATTGATTGTGAAATTGGTTATTGAATATTTTGGTATAATTGGTTGGTAATAAACTATTGTTAATTGAGTAAGTAATTGTTTTGAACGTTACTAAACGATGTGATGTTTTGAGCCAGAAGAACGTAGAGTAGAGTACAATTGGCATCCTAATAGGTTATATTGCACGTAATATGGGATTGGCTTGTGATGAGATAATGATTATTGACTTGTTACTGTCCACTGAATATTTCGAAGTCCATTATTTATTGCGAACTATCGTGTTATATTTATAGTGATTCTTATGTGTTACCCGGGGCGGATGTAAAGCCTTTGGGCTTAGTAGCTAGTTCCCAGTCATGTTTTTAGAGGGATGATAGCCTACAGGCTAGGCATTTGGTGCCAAGGCGTGTTTTCGGTTGGATTGGCTCGTTTGAGCTTTTTGGCGTGTTTCAGGTGGATAACCGCGTACTCTTATCTGTTATATCATTCATTGGGAAAATTTCTAATGATAAATGACTTGATACTGAATTGTATAATGGATTGTATGATTTTCAAATATTATCATGACTTGATTCAGATTGCCTCTCCGTCTTGAACTCGAAAAGATTCACAAAGTTTTTCATGTTTCGATGCTGAGGCGGTATTAGTCAGATCCTTCATATGTGATTTCTTCCAACAAGATTTAATTACAGCAGGATATGTCGTATTTTGAAGAGCTGCTAAGATTTTTTGCTCGCAAAGTAAAAGAACTTTGAAATAAACGAGTACCGTTATTGAAAGTTTTGTGGCATCAGCACAACATTGAGGAAGCTACCTATGAACTCAAAGAATCGATGAAATCACAATATCCAAATTTATTCTCAGGTAACAATTTCAGGAACGAAATTTCCTAAAGGGGGAGAATTGTAACAACCCATTTATCAATGGTATCGAAAATAGTGGTTTCGGTACCACAATTTCAACGTGTGAGTCTATAAATATTAATTATTCAATATTTACAAGGTCATTAGAGTTATATTAAAATTTTTGTTAAGAAATTTCAATGTTTAGATAGTTAATTAAGTAAAAAAGACTAAAAAGTAAATTTTAAAAAGTTAGTTCTAATAGTTAAATGTGTTAAATGGTTATTGAAATATGAGTGGATGGACTTGAATGGTAAATAAACCATATAGAAAGTTAGTAGAAAAATATGGACTAAGTTTGGTTAGCTATTAAGTTATATTATAAGGGTAAAATAGTAAATTAATAATTAAAAAAAACATAAATTAAAAGTAATACAAAATTTATCATCATCTTCATGCTACTAGTGAAACAAGAAGAGAGAAAACGTTTTAGCTGAAGAAAAAGGTTCGGCCAAGCTAGTTGGTGTGCATGTAAGCGATTTTTTTGTCCCGTTTTTAGTCATTTTTATGTTTTTGTAATCGTTTTAACTTAATCTAGCTAACCCGAGGGTTAAATTGTGAAATTGTTAAATGTTTTGGAAGATGTCATTGATGAGTTCGATGTGTTTATGAAGTTTAATGATAGAATATTAAGCTTGATTGTTAAATTGAATTATTTTGTAAAGTAATTTTGTATAATTTTTAAGTTTAGGGATTTAATTGAAAATAATGAAATATGACATGTTTTCTTGTGAAAATTTTAGCTTGTGAGGATTGATTTGGGAAGGTTATGAACTAAATTCAATGGGTATAAGGTTTAAATATGAAAATAATCATATTTTGGTCTTAAGGATCGAACTGAATAAAATGTAAAAGTTGGGGCCAATGTGAAAAAATAGTAAATAGGAAATCATATGCATTAAATTGAATATTATATGAAATTGAGGCTAATAAGTTGAAATAAACTATTTTATAGATCACGACCAAGTAGATACTCGGGGAAAACGAAAAGTTGTTGATTAGTCCCTAAACTTTCACTAACTCTGCAATTTAGCCCTGTTAAGTTTGTTCGGTTTGGTTTGGTATAGTTTGAAATGTTTTATTGATTGTGAAATTGGTTGTTGAATACTTTGGTATAATTGGTTGGTTATAAATTATTCTAAATTGATTAAGTAATTGTTTTGAACGTTGCTAAAGGATGAGATGTTTTGAGCTAGATGAACGTAGGGTGGAGTACAATTGGCATACTAATAGGTTATATTGCACACAGTATGGGATTGGCTTGTGATGAGATAATGATTATTGACTTGTTACTGTCTCCTGAATATATCAAAATCCAACATTTGTTGTGAACTATTGTGTTATATTTACAGTGGTTCTAGTGTGTTACTGGGGGCGAATGTAAAGCCTTTAGGCTTGGTAGTTGGTGCCCAAGCATGTTTTCGGGGGGATGATAGCCTACGAGCTAGGCACTTGGTGCCAAGGCATGTTTTCTGTTGGATTGGCTCATTTGTGCTTTCTGGTGTGTTTCAGATGGATAACTGCATACTCATATCTATTATATCGTTCATCGGGCAAATTTCCAGTGATAAATGACTTGATACTAAATTTTATAATGGATTGTATGATTTTCCGATATTATCGTGACTTGATATTGAATGATCTCATGTGATTGAATATATTATGTAACTCATATAGTTTATATGCTAAGTTTTATCGTTTTAACTGTTAAACTTACTAAGCTTTATAGAAGCTTACTTGTGTCATTTTTCCTATTTCCTTGTAGATAACATTTTGTGGAATCGGACGATCGGATCAACCTGAAGAACACACTATCCAAAGATTTATCGGTAGATTTTGTCAAGTTTATCTTTAGGTTATACGGCATGTAATAGGTGTCTTGTATGTGTTTTGAATACTTATCGATCGTGGTGCATTTCGTACTTGGACAATGTTGTGTTAACTTGGTTTTTGGCTCAATTGTATATGTCTTTAGCTTTTGGTTTGTAAAGGTCCATATATATATATATATAAGTTTTGGTCATTTTGGTTTATGCTATTTGAGAATGAATAGGTTATGGTGGAAGTAGATATGAATGGTATGGACGGATTGTAAGTTTGGCATATGTTTAAAGTAAATACTTGTGATCTTTGATTGTTAATTAGTTGGTGTATAAAGTGTGGTGCCATTGAGGGCATATTGGTTAGGCACTTAGGTTGAATGTTTTTGGCATGTTTTAAGCTTGTTGAAATGTGTTTTGAAGGAATGTAAATGAATGATTTTGTTTTTGTAACAGCCCAAAATAGGGTTTAAGAGTTTTATGGGTATTTTAGGGATTATAGATTTAGTGTGCTCGGGAATTTTGTTAGCATGGTATTCAGAAATGTTTTTGTTTATGGTATTTGGAAAATCCAATCAATTTCTAAAAATGAGTTTTAAATATCTTTAATTTTGAAAATAGGACTGATTTGTAAAATAGCCAAAACTTATAGTTTTTAAAAGACAATTAGACTAGATTTTAAAGTCCAACCTAAAAACCCCTATTTATAGTTTTATTTTCACATTAGTTTTTCTGCATAACTTGTTCTTGCTGTCCCTTTGTTCTCTCAATTCTTCCATTCAATTTTCTTTGCCAAACTTAAATTTCTTTGATTCCTATCAGTTTCCAAATCATTAAACCTCCATAAAATCCAAGAAAAACACCGAAAACACCAGAGATTTCTCTATTGTTAATCTTGTAGATTTTTTGGGTTTTCGATCAAATGCTCGATTTTTCATTAACTAAGGTAACGATTCAATTCCTAATTAATTTTAAATGATATATGGTCTTTTAAACGAAATTTTTAGCTATTAAATCGCATGTTTGAAATAAAAGCCGAAAATTGAGTCGTTAATGGTGGATTTCGGGATTTTGGGTAAAAACATGGTTTCAAAGTGTTTTTCAACTTGTTTTAACATGATTATAAGGTTTCTACACTTACTTTAAAGTTTCATTAAGAATTTCTAAGGTTTTAATGAGTTTTCATGAAAAATGC
Organism: Gossypium gossypioides; assembly: GCA_013467495.1. Lineage (NCBI taxonomy): Eukaryota > Viridiplantae > Streptophyta > Magnoliopsida > Malvales > Malvaceae > Gossypium > Gossypium gossypioides. The sequence continues at coordinate 22,025,931 of CM025144.1, read as the reverse complement.
CTATTGTACGTCAAAAAATTTCGATACCATGAATTGAGTAGTTTTACAAAGTTTAAAGGTTGAGAATCAGTAATAGATAAATAATTAGATGAAGGAAATTTGTTTCAAGCAAAAAGATTAAGTATAGACCGAGATATTCAAATTTTAAGTTTTATATGTCGAAGGTTTCGATTACATGAGAACATAGCTTAGGCTTATGTCTTTGATTGCTTGTGGTGAGTCCTTAACTGATTCTTGAATGTATTGTTGTGTGATTTATTGTGTTGAAGGTTTGGATTTGCTAAGACCATTTACAAGTTATGAAAGACTAATTTGAACTTTCGATATTTTTGTGAAAGCAAATTTGGTGAGTGTTTGGAATGATTGCTTCTGGATATGATTCAATATGTTATTTGGGAATTTAGTTGTAGCCTAAAACCCTACTCTAAATTCCGAGTGTAAGCTTCGTTGTGTTCATGTTTATCTTGTGGAATACATGCTTGTGTTATTATGAAAATGTGAACTAAAATGAGATGTTATATATGTGTTATATGTTCATGATTATTGTTGTGAAAGAGTATATGTAAGCATGTCATACGTGCTAAGTGACAGTGATAATATTAATGCAAATGTGAGTACTCACCTATATGTATATGTGATTTGGGCGTTGAGGCCCTAGGACATGTTTGGAGAGATAAGGGAATGTGAGCTAAGTTCCATTCAAAAGGACATGTTTGGTGTGTTGGAGAGTGTTAGCTTTATGCTTCACTTTTGATACATGTTTAACTCTATGAGTCTATGTGGTGTGTTGGAGACCGTGTATCCGATGAGTGTTAATAGTGCCCACTTTTACGTTTCATAGCTCAAGTGCCAAATTATCTATAAAATATGTTTGTATGTATTGTGATGTATGATGAAAATGTATACGATGACTTAGTGTATAAACTATTAATCGTGCATGAGTAAGTGAAATATGAAAATAAGTTGAGATTATCCTAATTGTGCTATGTATGTGTTCCACTAATGCTTGACGACATGTTTGCACAGTAGTTATTCTAGGCATTTACTGGGCTTGTTAAGCTCACCCATTCCCTTCTTAAACCATTGTAGGTTAGTCGGGTACCGGTATGAGCGGTATGGTTTCGAGGGGTGATCCAAGCAAGTCCATTTCACTTTTCGTAGGCGTTTATTGTTTATTCAGTTATGTTTTGGGAATAAGGCAGTGGTAGACTTTGTGCTAGTTCTTTCCATGATGTTTTGGACATTCCATAGCTTAATTACTCTTACGATATTGATATTTAAATCGTGTTATGTTGATTACTACTCGGACTAATTTTTGATGTTGAAAATATTATTATGGTCATTTTGACATTTATTTGATAAGGTGATAGTAGCAGGATGAATTGGTACAAGTTAGAGTGATCCTTATGCTTATTTATGTTGTATTTTTTTGGTCTGAAGCAGGGGTATCAATATTCGTGTTGAAAAAATGATACCACTGTGATTTTGAAATGAGTAGGAAGTCAGAATCGTAAATTGGTATTGATACCCTATCACGAGTATTGATGCTCAAGGTAATTTTATCGATACTTTTTCAATTGTACCGATATTTTCTCAAGTTTTACATTTAGATAAAAAATGTTGATTTGGTACCGATTTTCCATATGGTGTCGATACCGTGTAACAAAAATATCGATACCCATGTTCTAGTATTGATACCTACGTAGCCAGTTTCGAAATTTTGTTAAATGGACCTTATGCATGTTTAATTATTAGTATAAGACTATTTGATGTATGATTAGCGTGTAACGATGATAACTAAAGAAAGATTGACTTAAAACCTATACGAATGATAATATGAAAGACATTTCTTTTAGAATGAGGTTTTATTTGTCGTGTATGATATGAAACGGTGGTGTGGCATCCTAATATTTGAGCTCGATGACTGGGCCGGTTATAAGGTGTTACAAGTTTGGCTTGGTGACTAAGAAATGGTTAGTGATTTGGCTTGTTTTAGAAGTCTTTTTAGGTGCACATGGCCTAGAACACTGGCTGTCACACGACTGTATGCCACACACGGTCAGTCCACATGACCGTGTGTCATCTTGATTTTCAGGTACAGGGTAGTCCACATGATCATAGAGAGTTACATGGCCTGGCAACACAACTGTGTGACCCTGAGTTACACAGAGGCAGTTCATTACGCGGTTTGGCCACACGGCCATGTTCCTGAGCCACACAGTCGTGTGACCCCTGTTTCTAAAAATTTTAAAATTTTCTTTTTTATTTCAAATTAGCCTATGATTGTTACCAAACTATTTTTAAGGCCCCCGTAAGCTCGATTTAAGGTTCATAAATGTAATTATGCTATGAATGAAATTTTGATTTGAATGTTGTTATTTAAATTAATGGTTTAATGATGTTAATTGTTTTGATATGTGTCGTAATACTTTGTAACCTTAACTCAACAACAAAGATGGATTAGGGGTGTTACACTTGAGCATTGTCCAAGTTGGTTCTTATGACAAGATTAGTTAGGAGTTAGTTGGATTTAATTTGACCCTTCCCATGACTGGTCAAACAGTAACGAAGATCTTTGCCGGATTTTCTTTACCTTCCTCTAGATTTTTGTGGAAAAACCAGGAGATTGGGTTAGGTAAGCATTGTCACTTGTCAATGTCCATAGTAGGGGGATAAAGAGTTTATATCTAGTGAAGAGGAAAGACATTTCGGATGACTTTTATTTCTACTCTACCTTAGAGTCCTTTCTAACCAAAATGTTCTCTTTTTCTTCATTAAGTTAAAGCTAAGATTTGTTTATCCAGTGGATGATTCAACCTTCTGGTAAATCTTATAGCTCTGTATGTTACGATTATTGAAGAGTAATGATGTTAAAGGGTGTAAGAATAATAGGGTATGAGTGGAAGGCCCTGCTTAGGGGTCGCATGCGGTTGAACAATAGTAAACTATTTGTAATGGGGATTCTAATGGAAATTTTATGATCTTTTAAGCATTTGCTGCTACTAGTTTGGGACGGATGATCTAAATAGAAGCTCTAGATCGAGGTGAAGGTAAGTCTTTGGACTCGTCTCTTACATGTTATGTTATCATGATTCTTTGTCTGATTGTCGCACATATAAATAAGCATATCTTCTTGAGGAGTTGTAGTATGTATGTATGTTTGGGTGTTATCTGTGAAGAATCTTCATGTATGTACTAACAAGTACGATGTGTTGTATGAAAATGACAATATGTGGTAACCGTGTATGGAAACTAATGTGTTGGGAAGTAAGATTCTATTAAGAGTACAAATGAAATCTATGTAGATGTGTCCATTAAGTTATCCGAGTGATGCATAACAAAGTATGGTTGGTGATAAGGGGGTTCAGGTGGAATGTCAGAAAAGTATGTGATACGATCATGGACCCTATAAAAGTAAACACAAAGGCCAGTATGGCAAAATATAGTCCGTTGGAACTGTAAACCCGAGGTTTATCGGGACAACAAACACGAGAAAAGGCCAGTGTGACAATTATGTGAAAATACCATGGCAATGGCATATTCTACAAGGGTTTCTGTGTGTCCTAGGGGCGATGATGGGCAAACCTCAGGTGATGTTGAGTTTAGGCAAATTCATATCGTCAAACACAGAAGTTTATGTGAAGCTTTTGTGGCGAGTCACCTGTAAAGCCTTTGTCGCGATTTATTTGGGAAGCCTTTATGACGAGTCTCCTATAAAACCTTTGTGGTGGTTTATTTGGGAAGCCTCTGTGGCAAGTCCCCTATAAAGCCTTTGTGGTGATCTATTTGGGAAACCTTTGTGGCGAGTCACTATAAAGCCTTTATGGCAGGGTACTTGAAAAGCCTATGTGGCAAAATGTTTGGAAAACCTGTCAGACGAATTCTGTTACGCTTAAGTGGCGAGTTGTTAGTTCACCTTTGTGGCGAGGTTTGGGTATGCCTTTGAAGCATTTTCTAAAAGAGTTCTAGGTAGTATACTCGACTGATGAATCTGGTATAGTAATTCGCTAGGTCAAAAAGGGAGCTTGACATATATGTAACTATGGATGGTGTAAGTGTCTATCAAATCTGGAAGTTCTCACATTTTGTATCGAAGTCATCTGAGTTCTATTGGGTAATCTAAGATATTTCCTTCATCGAACCAAACTCGTCTTCTGGATCGACTTAAAGGTACAATGTAACTGGCTATATGACAACTGCTAGAGCTAATATAAGAACCTGTCGAGAGTAGAGTTCATATGCCTATCATTCCGAGAAATGTATCCAACCTCTATCTCTAGGCGATTGAGAAATAGGAGTCGCTATAATGTGGGAAGCCTGTGATCTGCCAATATAGTGGAGTGCGTATAAGGTGGTCAAGTTAGAGGTTGGTGTCTAGTTATCCGCTAGCAGCAAGAGACATATCCTCTAAAGTTTGAAAGGAAGTCCATAAATTCTTAAGTTGAGGAATTCAACAACACCATCTAAGGGTAATAATGGTTGAGAATCACTAAATTCTGTTGAACTTACAGACGTCTATTTTTTATGCAGGATTCTAGAAATGGAACCAGTGTGCCAGAAGGGACCAAGCTAGCAATGAGCCAGGATGGGAGGGTGATATTATGCATACAGAGGGGCATTTTGGATATTAAGCAAAAAATATTCTACACCATGATTAAATGAATTTAACAAAGTTTTAAGTTGTAATATATTAAACTATTTTTTTAAAAAAAATTGTTGTATTTAGTAAATGTCGCTTTTAAGATCTTTTGACTTAGAAATATTATAAACTAATAAAAAGTATGTTCAATTTAGTTTTCGCCTAATGAAAAATTTTGTTAAGTATTTATGTTTGGTGGCATCATATATCTAGGTCCGATAAATTAGATCAAATACAGGGTGTTACAAGATATGTTGTGGCTGTAAACAGGATGTCGCCTACCATGAACTTGGGAGTGGATGGCCCATGATTTGCTTTATTGAAATTGAATGTCCCTCCTAAAGTGAAAGATTTTTTGTGGCAGTGTCTGCGTCATTTTCTTCCATGTAAGGAATGGCTAGTCGAGAAAGGCTATCCAATAGAATCAATGTGCATTAGCTGTGGCACGATCAAGAGCTTTAACATGTATTAATGCGGTGTTTGATTGCTTTCGATGTTTGGAGCTATTTTCGGACTTGCTGCAGATTTTGGGACTATTGATACTTTCTTTTCTTCTATTCTGAATCTGTCTGATTTTGCGGGGAGCGTTGACAGCAGCTTAGAGCCTATGATTTCACCGCAATCTCCTCTAGAAAGGAGTCACGACCTAGTATTACACAATTATCTTGGTAGCAGACCAATTTTTGAGAGATTGGGCAACAACTCAAGATGTGTTTGGTAGAGTGTAGTAGCCCATTGGTGTAGTTTAGCCTTCGATTGTAAATTGGATTCGACTAGGGCGAACTTTGTTCAAATATAATGTCGATGCAGCAGTGCCTGCATCGCGATGAACTTCCTTCTTTGCTTCCATTCTACGAGATTATGAAAAGAACTTTGTTCAAGGTGTTTCCAGTTTGTTTCCAATTGCCTATGAACTGCACATGGTTGAGCTTCTTGCTATCCCCAACGCTCTCCAGTGGCTTAAGGAAAAAGGGTATTAGTAATGTGGTTATTGAATTAGATTGTAATGATGTTATTATGGCACTCAATTCATCTAGTTTGAACCTTTCTGAGTTTGGTCTAGTTCTTCATGTTTGTATTTTGTTGCGTGCACATTTCCAACATTTGTCCTTCCAGTGGAACACAATGGATTGCTAATAAGGCAGCTCATGAGCTTGCTTAGGTAGCCTTGTTCTATGCTGATCATCAAACATGGGATACTCCTCCCCACTCTTTTTGTCCTATTTTAGATTCGGATCGTTATGCTTCTGCTTCTAGTCATTTTATGAGATATAGGTTTAGGTGTATGGGGCAAACCTATCGACTTGAAATTTAGAAGTCTCACAATTACTGGATATATTTGTCTTGTTATTCATTTTATTAATGAATTTTACCTTAAAAAAGCTAAGATTTAACATTATAAATATATACATTAATAAGACATTTACATTCAAATAGCATTTAGAGAATCACTAGTAAAAGAATTAGCTTTTAGTATTATTTGGTAGGTTTTATTTCATCATAGAAAAGTTATACTTTCATTGTTTGATTTTTATTATTTTATTATTATTTGATATTCAATAATAATTTTATTATTTAATACCAACAGTATTTTTTTTCTTATGAGGTTGAATAAAAGAACTAAAATCAAAATGCAGTTAATTAAATTAAAAATTAAACAAGTTGACATAAAAGAATATCCCTTGATGGAAGATGATGATGAAAATAATAAATTGAATAATATCAAAG
>CM025144.1:21973434-21986276 GCA_013467495.1 Gossypium gossypioides | reverse complement strand
ATAGTTGAACTCTCTAAACTCTCCCTATATAAAGAGAGTATTGGGTCATTATTTACACACACTTGAATTTAAGAGAAAGTTGTAGAGAGAAAAATCTGTGAAGAAATTATTTCAGAAAATTTCTAGAGATATATTTTTTATTTACAACTTGACCTAAAAGTTTAGAGAAATTGTGAAATTACCCCATTGGTAATTTTTGTGAAAATTTTTCTGATTCGAAGTGAGTCCACATTTGGCAAATATGAACTTGAGGATAGCGGAGAAGACTACTCGGTCGAAGCGTTCATCTTAGACCAATCGAAAAGGTACAATTTTGATTAAGTGTTTATTACTTTAGATATCCCAACCAAGTTCTTATTTTGGAAAAAAAAATTAAACTCTGGATTTCCCTAAATTTATTTTCTACTGCATTTTTCAAACATGATTTTCCAACAATCGAACCTCTACAAAACCAAATATCATGCGAATACATTCTCCGTACAACTCGTCTGAACCTCCAAAAAACCAATAACATGTGGCACAGGGTGCACATGACATTTCTTCAACTTCCATTTGCCATTACATACCTCCACATGTCGCATATCATTAATTTTTATGACTGAGATATAACAAGCATTTAACTAAACCTACTGTTAACAACATAACACATATCATATACCGGACCATTTCAATGATAACCTCTTCAATAATTATTTTACCAGTGACAGTTCATCAAAACAACAAACTTATACATAAAATCAGACATGCATCTGTAGATCATCACTTTGCATGCTTCAACCGTACGAAAAACATCTCACAATAATCCACTCATCATCATTAGTAGAAGATGAAGTCAAACATACCACAATAACATAGTACTGATATACATAAAACAAACATTGAGGATTTGAGTTTAGAAACTCACCAACAAAGTACCTAGAGTTGACACAACTTAAACCTGCTTAGCCTTCCCTTTATCATTAGGGCCTCCTCCTTCTTGGTTAGCTAAGCATAAAACCATATAAAGATCAAAACAAAGAAATAAATATGTAAGAAAACCTTAATTCATATGCATTTAAAGGAGTTTTAAATGCTAACAATGACTTAAATCTTCATAGTTCAAAATAAATTATGCTAAAAACCTCAAGTTTTTGTTCCTTTTGTTTAATCAAAGGGTACGAAAGAATTAGAAAGATTACCATATTGCTAAATTCTCAATTATTTAGGCTAACACCCTAATTTCTTCCCTTCATACGAACCACTCCTTAATTTCCTTTCTTACAGAATAAACTAGAGAAGAAGATAGAAGAAAGAAAATGAATGCATAAACGAGAGAGTGCTCCTAAGAGAATGAAGTCTGTCTCCTATATAACCCTCCCACACTGGTTCACCAAAACCAATTCATCAACATCAAAATTAATGTTCCTCATCATAATATTTCTCACTAAAAAAAATACCTAGTTCTAAAGTAACTAGACTAATAGTTGACATCTAACCAATTACCAAATCACTTAGCAAAGTCCACGTAATTACACTAAAACCCTCATAAACAGAAAGTTTTATAATTAGATACCCAGAATTAATGTTGTACTTATCCTTGAACATTTTCAGGTGTGCCAAAACTAATTTGACATTATAAGTTAACATGACTACTCTTAAGTACATGCCACATTTAACCAAGCTTAACATGATCAAAAGAATACTAAATCAAAATATAGATACTGTGAGCTCTGAGGTGATCTGATTGATGCTCTCCACAATCAATAAACTACAGAATAAAGAAGATAATGTTAAACACAATGAATACGTAGTAAGTTCACAAAAAATTCAACTTAACTTACCTAAATTTATATCAATTTAATCAATAGAAACACAAAGATACTTATCATGAAATTTCTTTAACATCCTTCTTGTACTAGTTCACAAAACAACCTCAATTTAGTACATTGGCATAATAAGATCAAAGTGCTCAAATCGCATACATGTACCACCATAGAATTAGCTCTATACTATTCCAACATATATATATTTATAAACATATCAACTAAATTCATAATCAATCTCACCAACCATTTCCTTTCCGATTTATTACCATTTTCGCCTGTAGAACTATAGTAAATTATCTTTGGAAACACAAGATCGATTTGCTCACACAAGCTGTACAGTTCGAGTCTGCTCACACAAGCTATAGGTTGGGATTGTTGATATAAGTGCTATCTGATACTGCTCACACAAGTTGTAGAGAATCCGTAACATATGCTAGATCTCAGCCATCAACTAAGCCCCTAGCCAGCACATGAACTATATCATTAGGTTCTGCTTGCACAAGCTGTAGGTCGGTATTATTCATATAAGTGTTATTCGATGCTACTAGTACCAGTTGTAGAGTATCCACAACATGTGCTTGATTTCAACCATCGATAACTAACACCGTGTTTGGTTCAATGTAATGGCTATACTGTTATAACTAAATTCTGTGGGCCCAGCACAAACCATTGTTTGCTTCAGTGGAATGCCTATTATAGGTGTTACTGTTTAGCTCTTTATTCCCACTAATCACTAAATAGAGGTTGAATACCATTCTTTTCCCCAACCCTTGAATTGCCCATTCAGAGCACAATAAGAATGCTGAAAGATTACTTTTTCATTTTTGCCCTCATTTTTTCATCATCGTTCTTTCTGCACTTTCAACTTCAGCCTCCACATTCATTCCTTTATCCATTTCCAAAGCCCTAAAACACCATTGTCCTTCACCAACTTCTTTAATCTTTTTCTCATAGAATTGAGATCGTAGAAATTTATCAATTAAGGGCAAAATATTCAGCAAGGAAAAAAATCCAGACTTAATTAAAGAAATCCAGATTATTGAATTACTAATCAATCTCTCAGTATTGATTTAGATTTTTTGAACCGAAAAAAAGTAATTTTCAAAGGATCTTGTGCAACACATGTAACCTTAAAACTGATGATTGTTTTGATTTTTGGTTATGCAAATTAATACGTCGAATCATAAGTTTATTTCCCTCTTTTGGGATCAATATTTTCCTCATTACTTACTTATTTTTGAAGTTTAAATCTTCAATGAGTTCTCTTCTCCAAGTGCTTAGCTTATGAAAAGTGTTTACTATCAGTTTTTTTTTATTCCTTTTATGTATTTTGTTCTCTTGTTGTGTTGGGGAAGTGGGTTCCAGAGCTGAGACATTATGCTTTGACAGAGCTGATTGTTCTTGTGGGGACCAAAATAGGTGATAGATTCTCTCCTCCTTGATGTATTGCTTCTGCAATTGGTCATGCCTTTACTTATCCATCCAGGTTCAAAAGGCTATGAATAATTGAGCCATGTTGGATGAAAATAAACTAGATCTCACTAATATGAAGTTCTTTCTCTTATTTCTTTTTCTACTTCTTACATTCATAAAACTTGATTTTTCTTCTCTTTATAACTAAATATTTTTTCCTGAAAAGTCATCATTGTATTCTCATGTATGTTCATGATTAATTCGATAAATTTATTTCACCTAAATACAACATGAATAGCATAAAAAAATAGCGCGAAAGAAACAAATGCACATAATGTATACATACTTCAATTGCATTTGATTTTCTAGCTACAAGCTCTATTTGATTATCTATCATCATGCATGAACAAGCAAGCTTTTATTCAGTTAATAAATTTATATTAGATGCAGATTTAAGAGATGACAGACAGTTCCACTTGGATTATCTTGGGGCATGTACTATTTCTACAGAACATGTAATTCTTTATTCTTTGCTTGTTTATGGCACCATTAGTTTTTTCATTACGTAGAAAAAAAATTTGTACAGGTTATCACTAGATAGGTTAATTTGCTGCAATTATGAAAGCTTTATAGAAAACAAACAAAGAGAAACCTTTTTTGAAAACATGTATAGGCAGACTGGAGTAGGGAGTGGACTGGTTCCAACTTTTTAAAGCTTAGTCCATCCTTTCACAAATTTAGTGTTATGCTCATTTGATGAGCAAGGTATAGCGTTTTAATCCATTCTAGATAGTAGATATTATATCTGCCTTTATCATCTTTAGGAAGGCATGTTCAACTTTTGCTAGACCTAAATTCGACCACTAAAAAGATAATGTTTTTGTAATGTGTCAAAGAAGAAGATACATTTATCTGTTGTGCTTCTTGATTGCAAATCATACATTCTTATTCTTACTGTAATCTGAATACTCATATATTTTAATTTTATTGTCAAGGTCTTGAATTGAAGAAGCAAATAGGAGCACTGGCATATATAGAGTGCAACTCAAAGGCACAATAGGTTCGTATAGCATCTGTGTTATTTTTTTATGAAACTATTAGCCCAAAGTGCCTATCACATGCACTTGGAGATCCCAATATACTTCCATTCCTCCCAAGTGCAGTCTTACAATGTTTAAACTAATAGAAAGATCAAGTGATGACAAAATGAATTCATTGAGCCTCGACACTGATTTGACAACTTGCTTTGGATTTAAGTTATTACTTTGGAGGAGTAGAGATTGATAAGGAGTGTTCGATCAAGTTTGTGCTTGGTTTACACCTCATTGATTACCCTGCACTTGAGGTTTAGATGATCTCACCAACTAAGATTATATGTATTTGAATAGGGATCTCAACCCATATTATTCACGTAGCTCGCCTTCTTTAGTTGGCTTTCGCAATATGGCTTGGCTCTTGTTGCCTTAACAGGTGTCTCCAAACAGTTAAGCTTTTCTGGGATTATTTGGAATTGATTGTTTTCATTCTCGTTGTTCACTGCTTTCACCATCGAAGGCTTAGATTTGTACATAAACCTCTCATTGGGCCATATGTACGAATTCATGGCCATGTCTTCAATAATTTGTGAGCTTGTTCGTATGTGCGAAACATGAGAGATCCGCTAGATGCTCTATCTAAGTTAGATTTAACATGTTTGTCAACACCGTTGTAGAAAATTTGTATCTGGTGCCATGCTTGCAGTACATGGTGTGGGCACTTCCTTAGCATTGTCTTGAAATGCTCCCACACATCGTATAAGGACTTTCCTTTGTATTGTTTAAAATTTGTGATTTTCCACTAAACCTAAATGGTTCGACTAATTGGGAAAAACTTATGAAGAAATTTTTCCGTGAGATTGTTCCATGTGGTAATGGAACCTAGTTCTAATGAGTCCAACCAATCGACTGCATTATCACATAATGAAAATGGGAATAATCGAAGGCTTATAGCATCGCCAGACACTCCATTGTATTTGAAGGTGTCGTATAGTTGAAGAAACCACTTTATGTGCTGTTTCGAACAATTAACCATGTTCCCTTTGAACCGCAGTGTGTTTTGGATCATCTAGATAGTGGCCGCCTTTATCTTAAAATTATTGGCATTAATCACTGGTTGCTCAATGCTTCATCGCATTATTATGAAATGATGATTTAAGAATTTTTAGTGATTTTAGGGTTTAAGGACTTATTCATGAAAATAGTAAAATTTCATGGTATTATTATGAAATGATGATTTAAGTGGGTTGATATGAGTCCCTAAGAAATTCAGCTAGCTTGTACGAAGGATTAAAATGGTGAAATTTCAAGTTATAAGCTTAATGACTAAATTGTGAAAAGTTAAAATATTAGGGGTAATTTCATAATTTTACATAAATATGAATTATGGATTGAATTGAATACTTGAAGTACTTAATTGAATGAAATTATCTATTTAGATCAAGATAAAAAAAACCGAAGTTAAATCAAGGAAAGGCGAAAGCTTCGAATTAGTTTCAAATTCTACTTCTACAACCATAGTTATCGAGATAAGTTCGTACGAATTATAATCATATTAATGATATCCAAATTGATTATTTACTATATTGTGTTAATATAAACGGACTTGAAAATGCTTATGAATCGATGTTTTGAGTAATTGAAGGATAACGAATCCCGTTTGAACCTTAAGAATTCTTAGGATACGAATAACATGTCATTAGGGATTTCATGTTTCGGGTGCTGGTCTTGAAAATCCTACCGATGGCTGAGGTCCTGCATTTGTTGCGGATTCTCCACTGCTTGTGTGAGCAACATCATGCAACTAAAATTCTGACCTACAGCTCGTATGAGCAGACCCATTTCATAGCTCGTGTGAGCACTATTGAAAAGGAAAGGTGACGGTTATATGGAAAGACACACTATGTGTAAGCATTCTTGAGTATCTGATGTAACTCTAGATGGTTCAACAGGTAAGTAAAGCAAATGAAATGGTTCATGATCTTATGAAAAGGTTGATGAGTTAAATGATGTATATTATGAAATCTATTTATGATATAATTGAACACATATGTATCATGGATAAACTTACTAACTTGTGAGTTTGATGGTGTTTGTATAGGATTTTACTAAGCTTATGGTCTTGGTAATGATATTATGCTTATTCTATAAATTGTGCTAATAAAATGGTAAGTTATATTTGAGTTTATACGAGCTTACTAAGCACTAGTTTCTTACGTAGTTACTTTCCTCTGTTTTATAGATTATCGGAAGAGAGGAGGTTTTGTCAAGAGAGTGAAACAATGAGTGAAAAAGCGGATGTGTCTCACAACATAAGGCAAGTTTGACTTGGTAAAGCAAGAAAGAAATCCTCCACATATGGCAACAAGGGGGGTGGACGGCAAGGCTTGAACGCACATGCCAATTGTGTGCAAAAATTTTATTTAATAAAATAAGAACACAGGGGTTTGAACTAGGGACTTCTAGGATAGTTAATGAGCTTCATTCCATTAAGCCACAACACTTCCTTGTGTTCATTTTTGCACAAATAATTTAAGACATAGGAGATGGTAGTTTCACTATATTACAATTAATAGAAAAAAAAATGGGATGTGACACCATACCAAAGAGCACCGAAGTGCTAAATAGAGAGCACAGAAGTGTTAAACCCGTACAAGCGCGCAAATAACCCTATTGCATGTCAACAGTATCCTAATCATTTACTAAGTTCACGTGGGCATTAAAACTGTATTTGTAAAATTTTATTCACTACAGTGTCATCATATATCCCAACATAAAGCATTTCTTTACAATTTAGTCAATGCCTTACCTTTTTGTACCAAATCGTAATAAGTTTAAAATTACATTTACACACAAAAAATTTTATAATTCAAACATATTTATATTAATATTCCATATAATTACACCATATGAACTTACTTGGAAGAAACTACAATAATAAGATGTTAGGGACTAATTTGCAATTTTCCCTTTTCGCTGTTATCTTCCGGTTGGTTCAGTTCTTGATCTATATGATAATTCATTTCAATTTGTCAATTTCAAATACTTTATAACATGCTATCTTATGCATATGACATTTCAATTTTATTTTTTGAATGTTCCTTAAATTTTTGCATTTTCTTCAATTTAGTCCCTAAAATTGAAATTATCATAGCTTTCAAATTTGAGCTTTTATTTTAAAATTGATCTCAATCGAATCATTCTAAAGCCTTACATTATCAATAATTACAGAATTTTCATATCAATTTCTAAATATTTACACTTTAGTCCCTATGTTCAAAACTAACAACTTTCACTTTACAAATTGGACCTTTTTCACTTCTAACCTTAAAATCTAAAAATTTAGCACCAAAAGCTTCAAGAAATCATCAATTTCACTTTTGAATACTTTAACAATTTTGCAAAATAGTACGCGGGTTAGCTAAATCGAGCTCCCGAGATTTCAAAAACATAAAAATTATAAGAAAAGGAATTGTATACTTACCAAAATGTTGGCCAAAAGTTTGAATGTTATAAAACCCTATTTTCTTCCTTTCTAAACAGTGGAGAAGAAGATGATGAGAAATGGTTTTTAATCTCTTTTAATTTTCCCTTTTATACTAAGTTTAGTACTTAATAAATCTTAATTAACCTAAGTTAAACCTTGATTAACTTACTAATGATTATGATTAAGAAAATATGGTGGATGTATACATTATCTTCCAATATTCTTTATAATAAATGGGTCCAATTTTTCAATTGGTCCCTAAACCAATTAAAAGTCCATAGCGATTAACTTTTACCACTTTTCAATTTAGCCTTGGTACCTTAATTAACTATACGATTGGAAAAACTTAAAGAACTAAAATTTAATTAAACCTTATACTAACCTTGTAAATATTAAATAATAATATTTAAGGACTCACTCTTCAAAAATAAGGTTCTGAAACCACTATTTTTTGACACAACTTAAAAACGGGTTGTTACATATTGACATAATGTCAAGTATCACTTCAATATCAAATTCTACTTCCCTATCGGGTGGCAAACCTGGTAACTCCTCCGGGAATACATCTAGCTAATCTCGTACTATTAGTATCACTTTTAGTCTAGGATCGATCATCTAAATGTTAAAAATATAGGCTAAGAAAGCCTTACACCCTTTTTTTACCATTTTAAAAGCTTCCATTATAGACACTACATTTGACAAAGCATTGAACTTCTTACAGATCATTTCCACTTCTTCTCCCTCTGAGGTTGACAAGGAAATTATATTCCTTTTACATTAAACTAACACTCCATGTTCTGATTACCAATCCATTCCAAGTATCACATCAAATTCATGAAATGGAATAGCCATGAGATTACCTGGGAACTTACGATCTTGAATTTTTAAAGGACCCAATTTATACACTTTGTTTACTTTCTCACTCTATCCAAATTTTTTTTTAACTAAAACATCGTTATTAATGAAATTTACCAATAACTCTCTCTCTTTTACTAATGTAGTGCAAATTTATGAATGTGTAGAGCCAAGACCAATTAATGCAAATACAAGAGAATCAAACAAAGAGAAAGTATCAATAATCACATCTGGTGTATCTACTTAATCTCTGGCTCTGATGGCATAGGCTTGAGGTGTTCAAGACTCAGATCTATTAGTTTCTTCTCTCACTGACCTTATTCCTCTACTTGCACCACTTACAACTCCAAATCTTCTACCCTTTTGTTAAGTTAAGGTATTCTTTGCAAATAGCTTGACAGTGTTCTCTATTTCTTTTAGACAAACTCGTTGCATATGGTCTATGGATCCATATTTAAAACAAGCCCCAAAAACCAACCAACATTCTTCTATATGACTTTTACCACAATGCTCGCATTGTGGTATATGCCTTATTCTTATACCCCCAGTACTAGCAACTGAGGTTGTTTGATGTATTTTCCTTCCTTGTCCCTTCGATACTTGTCCCAATGTAGGATGAGTACCTAGATCCTTTGAAATCTTTGGTTCTCTTTGCTAATGGTGGAGGAATGGAACTAGCTGCCACTCTTTACTTCAAACTCTTGTCTTTTTGTCTATTCATTCCCTCTTCAATTCTTTAGGCTCTTTCAACTAAAACAAAAAAATCTTGTAACTTCAAAGCTATAACAAGAACGAAGATGTCTTCATTTAATCCTCACATCAATATATCCTATATGAAATGTACTTCTAGACTCATTTTTGACCCGAAAATAAAAAATCCTAAGCTTTAATACTACTAAATGTAACATCCCATATCTAATCTGATCGTTGAGTCAATGAACCGAGATGCCAAATTCATTGTTGGAGTAACTACAAATAATTACATATCGATTTATGGAAACACAAAAATAGATAGACTTTTTCAACACCTTTTGAACATTAATTCATGCAAATCCTAAGTAATTCCAATTGAATTTTAAACTTTTATTATAAAATAATTAAATTGAACTTAAATTCTAATACTTTTTTCATTTTAGTTATTTTTATACTAAATTTGCATAACTTGGCCAATTTTCCATAGCTTTGCACAAAGGGTGAAAAATTAGCTCAATAGTCACCTTGAGAAGATTGGATTGCTGAAGCATCCTTTGGAGCATTTGGCACATGAGGAAGGCTGATCATTTTTCAGCCATAGATGCCCCAAATCAACTACTTGGACCCATTGAAAATTGTTTTTGATCCAAAAAAAATTGGGTTGAATTTATTCCTAGCCTGATGCAGAGAAAAGGGCTCAGATTTATTAAATTGAAGGGGAATAATCCACCAAGGCAAGAGCAGCCCAATGCCGACCCAATTGCTGCCAAAATAAGCTAATTAAGCTGATTATAGTAATTGCAAAAAAAACCCTTAACCTTCTCCCAAAACCCGTTCCAACCCCTCTTCTTTTTGTGCAATCTCACTTGTGGCATTAAGCTAAAATTAGCAAAGTCATCTCAACTCCTCTCCCTAATATCAAGGGTCAACCATGAGAAATGGCATTGGCTGCTATTTTTAGCCAATCCAAGCTACCATCTTCAAGTATAAATACCCCCTTTGCCTTCTCATTTCTCATCCCACACATTTCTCACTCATCTTTTCATTCAATTCTTTCTTTCACTTTCTTTCGCCTTTCATTTTCTTTCCCTTTCCTTTGTCGATTTCCCCTTTTGAGAAAGAGTTAGCATGCCTCTTGAAGCAACAGCAATCAAGCATTTTCGAAGGTCGTTGATCAATAGAACTAGCTGAGAAGAAGAGAAGCATGCTAGTCTTGCTTCGGAGAATCACCGAGATTCGCCTTCTACTTCTCTTCTCTTTATCTTTTAAGTTTATTTTGTGATCATAAACATGAATGCTTATTAATTTGATGCTTCTATTTTAATTAAAATGACTTAATTTGTGTTTGTATTAGATTGATTGCATTTTATTACTTAAATTGTTAAAATCATGTCTGTATTGTTATAGGCCTTGGTAATTTGTTCAATTAGATAAAATCATGCCAATGTTATGCTTGCATTATAATTGTAAGGTAAAAAATAAATTAATTATTAATCGGATTGAAATTTTAATTGATGGACAAAATATCTAAATGGTGCATGTTTAATCTACTAAGTGAAAGTGGGTTAAATTAGCAATAGTATTAAACAATATTCTTGCCTTGCATAACTTGTAAGATTGTTGTGATTTGTTTCAATATAGGAATGTATTTGTTACTTCACTATGTCTTATACTTTCTTATGAAAATTCATTAATTAATCCAACATAGGAATATGTTTGAAAGATTGATTAATTCAATAAGTATGTATGTACAATAGTTAACAAAAAGACCAAGTTGCCATTAAATTATTCGTAACAACATGAACATAGTTTTAATAATTCTAACTTAAAGAATAAAATTAATCTAACACACTTATGTCATATTGATTAAAACCTTTTTTTAGAAATTGTGCATTGGAATTTTAATTTTAATTTTAGTTGATTACTTAGTTAATTTTTAGTTTTTAGATCATCTTTTTAAAATCAATATATTTTCCTCTAACAAATTGCTTTAATTCACATTTCATAAATACGTGTTTGTACAGTCCCTTTATTACTTGTTATGATTGTGTACGCTTGCACATTTTTTTCGTTCCAATTAAACATTTTCATTGAAGCTTTATAACATGATTTATAATCTTATCCAAGCTTTATACGGGCTTACGAAAGCTCTCTTGATATTCAAAAGTTTATCAAAGGTTACTTTTAAAGTTTCAATCTATTGGGTTAATGTCGCGACTTCAAGGATTCCAGGTCACGTCAACACTCATTGACTTTGTCTCATTGTGATGTGAAGAATCCAACGTAGTGACGTGCGTTATGTTTTCATGAAATCTATATGTTTAATTCATAGCACTTAAAAAAATGCTCATATAGCACCTTTCAACGAATTCAGCCAACATACCATTCACATATATCAATTTTCAACCATAAACATCACCTAATTCAACTTAAAACTCAATCAAATATAACTAAGTTTTCAAAGTTAACAAGGTGATTAAAATCAAAACGATACTCTCTTCCAAGCTTTGGTATGTGATGACATGAGTAAAGGTTGATCTTCACTTTAGAATTTCAAGTCTATCCTTTACCTACGCATTGGAAAAATAACGCGTTAAGCTTGTGAAAGCTTAGGAAGTACATAAGGAATTAAAATTTTCATTAAAAATGAACAAATGTTAATGTATATAAATTATCATTCATGAAATTAATTAGAAAATAACTATAGTGGAGTCTCAAACTAACAATTCATCATTCACTTACCATTAAAATTTATAACCCAATTGTAGACTCAATAGAACATATAGGATATGCGAAACAATCACTAATTTGCACTAAAGTGCCACTGTTCCTTGCACATAAGTGCCACTATCATTTGCACCGAAATACCACTATCACTTGTATGCATGAAAGTTTCCTAACGACATGCCATTTATATCCTACTAGTTCCCATTTTGTCTACATGGACATTTAATTACTTAATTTCATTACATTCTCTCAACAAATAAAGATAATTCAAACTTTTCACTTTAATAATTTAGTCTCTATCAACCTAAAAGTCAAAAATTTATACACTTAATTCAAAATTTCATTGCATTCTCTCAACAAATAAAGTCAAAATTTTATTTTATTAATATTTAGCAATCCACTTAAGTGATGTATCTAATTATCTATTTCATTTATCCAACTTTTATACACTTTGTAAAATTGTCTTTTTTTTTTCCTTCAAATTCACTACACATAAGCTATTCAATTTTTTATTTGAATTCACATTCATTCTTAAATAATTTCCATATTACACATCAACATCTTCTTATATAATGAATCATATATTTATTACCAAAACCAATTTAATAAGTTTTCACTTAGGCTTTAATTAGGTAAAGAAAAATTCTTGAAGTACTTACTATCTGTAACGCGTAGGTTTGTGCAAGTGCACACAGTCGTTCACAAGTAATAAGTAAGTATCGAGTTATCATCTCCACAGGGATTGTATTTGTTCTAAGACACTTAATTTGTAAAATTATATTAACAATTTGGTAAATAAAAACACAATATAGTTGAGAAGTGGTGATT
>CM025144.1:21925603-21943979 GCA_013467495.1 Gossypium gossypioides | reverse complement strand
GTGGGGGAGGGGGGTGACAGGTTTCTAATAATTTATAAAGATGTGGGGAATGAAGATAGTGTGGTTCCCATATTTGATGAAGTTGGTGGCAAGGCTTCCCCGCCGAGTTGTCCTTCAAGAGTATCCCAGAACAGAAAGTTTGAACATTGCTGGGATTCAACCCATTCATTCAACTCCTGCTGCTGCCTCTGCAAGCACTCAAGTGTCATTTCTCCTTCCTCTTCAATGCTACATGATTGGACTTCAACCGGCACCACCATGTTTTCCATGTTCTCTACCAATGGTGGCAAGTAATTGTTTGTATCCATACCCACTGTGAAAGAAGTTGAAGGAGGGAATGCTTGCACTTGACGCTGATTTAGGTTCCAACTACTCTCCGTGTTTAAATTAGCCGGTTCATGGAAAAGCTCTCCTCTTACATTATTACCATGTTGATGAACCTGAGCCCCGTCAAGTGGAGTTGTGTCGAATATAAATAATGGGGCTGGAGAAGAAAATAGGGTTTCTTGATGATTAGGAATTGCTCTTGTCATCAACTCCTGATTTACTAACTCTAGTTGGTTTGAACCATAATTTATCTGAGAATGCTCAGTAGTACTTGGTGGAGGAGCAGTGCTTGTTGGAGGTGCTGAAGGCTTTCTTATCTTCTTCTTGATCCATGAGTTCCAGTAGTTCTTTATCTCATTGTCCGTCCTTCCAGGCAAGTGACTTGCAATGTGAGCCCATCTACAATAATCGACTCACACATATGAGAAATTTGCTTAACATAATGAAGAATTTGAAGATGTTAAACATGTGATTTATTTCTAGCTCAAGAACTTGTGCCTCAGCATCTAATATATCATCCCTGCAAAAGCCCTTGAAATGCCGGTGACTGCTACTTAATTTAGCAACAACCGTGGCAGTGATAGAGAAGACGTAATTTTGAAGTTTGTTTAATTAATTACTTTTTAACTGTTCAAGTTCTTAATTCAAACACAAACTGAAACTCTTGAGGAATTTCAGAGAGACAAACTAAAATGAATGCGTCCATTAGAAAAAACTTAGAACCCAGAATTGTTGCACTATTTATGAAGCTTTATAAAGTAAAATTTTGATATAACATATGTGTGTAAAGTGTCACTTCAAACCTGTTCCCTACAACCCCATGAAGGCTAATAATCAACTTCTCTTCCTCAGGAGTAAATCTCCCTCTTCTGATATCAGGCCTCAAATAATTAATCCATCTCAAGCGACAACTTTTGCCACATCTTTGAAGACCTGAAACACAAAAGGCAAAAACATACGTCTTCGTCACCAAACATGAAAAACTCCTATAAAAAAGCATGAAGAAAAAAGGAACAAAAAAGAGACAGAAAAAAGGTAATGAACAGAGAGAGATGGAGACCAGCTTTCTCAGGGACTTCACTCCAACACCCATACCCATGAGTGGTGATGTATCGAATGAGCTTTTCGTCTTCCTCAGGGGACCAAAGCCCTCTCTTAACCTTCTGTTGATTGCAGCAAGAATGGTGACCCATGTTTGGTTCGGATGATAAATATGATTTGTAATTATGGCTTCGCAAACCCCCCCGAATTTCTATATATCTTCCGCCTGTTTCTTTGTTGTTTTGTACACTCTGTAGAGAAAACAAAATGATATATTTACAAGCTAATGATCCATGTTTTTGATCAAAACAAACTATAATTTTCTTGGGGTTTGCTAGAAGTGGAGGCTGAGGCTGTCTCTCACCCCCAATTTAAAAGTAAGAGAGAAGTACAAGAGTATGATATGCCGACATTGAAACCTGGATGGGGTCCAATATTTCAAAGGGGGAGGGGACCCATAATTTTTCATCTAACCCTAAAACGACATTCCATCGGCTTTATTTCACACACGGAGGGACAAAGAGTTACCATTTTCTACGTAGAGTTGTAGTATTACGTAACCCATGTTTCACGTACCCTCCTTTCATTTCAATTCTTTCAAAATCTTTTGCCGGTTGGTTCCATAACCTTTCTGACCAAACCCTTCTTACCATTGAAGAATCAGTGTTATTCATCAACTATATATTTAAAAACCAATGGGTGGATGGCACGTCATGTTAATATATGATTACAACATACATCTATTTAAGAGGAAAAAAAAAAGGATTTGATCAAGAGGGTCAAAGACTCAGCATGGAGATAATGCCGAAGATAATACATAGGGTTCAATTCAACAGCAATTATCATTAAACCGACACATTTTCTGAATCTTGAGAAAGGTTTTCCAGTGCTTGGTTTTCTCCATCTCGATCATTTAATCAAATAGCCATGAATAGGAATGATTTATATTTATATAGATATTAACAATTAACGTCGGCCTTCATTTTTGGTATAAGATCATGCAAATTTATACCAAAGCTTGTTATAGATTACGAAAATATTTCCTTTCTTTGGGGGATGATTTGATTATCTTGTTTGATAAATCTTTAAGTTTTCTAACTTTTCACAAAAACACATACATACATTCATACATTATCCACTTTTGCAGTAGTAGAGTAGTTTTCTATCTTTTATGGAGACGATACAAATACCTACAAAAAGTCATTAGTGGTAGAAATGGGATTTCTGCAAATTCAAGAATTACAAAGCAAACCAACTCCTCAAGAAAAGAGCATTGTATATATAATTAAATTTAATTACAGCTAAATAAAGTAATTAAGAATAAGTAGTTTTATAATTAAGCTGATCAAAGCTTTGGAGAAAAAAAGTCCAAATAAAGACCGTTTATGAAGAATAATGCAAAGAGAGACGTGGAAATACAAAGTTTATAACAGAAGGGAATGGTTGTAATAAAAGACTCTCAATTCATTCAGTTAGGAGGCAATTTGGAGAGGCATGAAAATGAAATCCGTTAATTTTTATTTTTCTTCATACTTACTTATTATGGGATAATACATATCAACTATGCAAGACATGACCTCATTTCTAATTCTTTATTATTATTTATTCATTCCTAATTTTTTATTGCTAATTTCACTAATCTTGATGACGGCTGCATCACGTAACTCATGAATTCGAGTCATATAATATGGTTTCTCACCCCAAACAGTATATCATTTTAGCTTTCATGATTGCTCCGTTAAAAGAGAACTGAAACAAAAATAATAGTCAAATATCAGATACAGAGTCTTGATTATTCAATTAGTTCGATAAGTTTAATTTGAAGGGGATGAAGTTTAAAACATATTTTAAATTAAAATTTTATTGACTGATTGGGATCATTGTTATTCCAACAACTTGGAAGATATGAATTCAAATGTGTTTAAATTCTAAATATTATCTACTTTAAGGATTGAATTTGAGATTTTATGATCAATGCTGGTTCGCACTATAGTTGTTTTGAGAGGCACTTGGGAAATCTGTTGGAAGAACGATGCCTTGATTGGATGGGTATTGGTTTAGGGTCTCAAATTTATCTATTGCTCATATAGGAGGGGTTTATATAAAGTAGCATAGAGCTTGATGTGGGTTCCACGATATGCATGCCCTACCGCACAGGGTTAAGAGTAGAGCGATAAATAGTTAAACTTAGAGCATTGCATGAGTTGACTTAATGTGACCAGCCATAGCTAAGCTCAATCCTAGGAAGTTAGTGTTAGGAGGTGATGAAATGACGAGTGTTTTACCTCTTGAGAATTTCCTCAAGATTTGTAGGCCTGAATCTAATGGTTCATGATCCATGTTCAGAGGTCTATGTTATTTATGGAAAGGTGACATTTTGGAAGGGGTAGAGTCTTTTCCTAGGTGTTTATTTAGTTATAGTCTTTATTGTTATTTATTTAGTTAATTTATCTACTTGAAGCCTTGGTGGCCTAGAGAAACACTCCAATAAAACTAGAGTTGTCAAGGTAATTAATGTAAATCCTATGAGATAAAGATGTATAAAATTTAAATCCCTTAGGACTCTCATTTTGTAGATAGAAACAAATCTTAACAATCGATGTAACTCAATCTGTACCGTTGGATTTGGGAGAGCTCAACTATAAATAGAGGCATTCCCCCTCATTTGTATTCATTCAGCTGTAAACCTTCAAAGTAATAGAGTACTTTTGAGAGTATTTACTCAAACACTTGGTGTGTGCTATTTTTCTCTTATGTTCGTTCCTTGCTCTTTCGTTTTCATTTTGAGTTTGATTCGGTGCCTTAGAATTTCTACAAGAATTCTCATTATTTGAGAATAGACTAACTTATGTAAGATTTGAATCTAAGGAATCGCCTAAAACCGCACAGTTTGCTAGAATAAAGTTCTAGCCTTGTGACAGTTGGTATCTGAGCTAGTGCTTGAAGGCATCGATTGAGATGACGAAAGGAGGAGATGAACAGAATGTCCCGATGGAGACCTGTGGGAGGTTTAGGAAAAATAACATATCGATAGATATGTTGTCAGGTTTGGAAGGTCGAGTGACCAATCTTGAGGAATCCATGGGTGGTGTAAAAGAAACACTCGAGGTAATTGAGGGACATATTGATGAGTTAGACTCGATGAGAGTGCAACTCAGGGACTATGTGGTGGAGGCTCTCAGTTCCAATTGGGATGTGATGAGAGAGATCCTCAGTACTGTTATGGATGATCAGGCCGAGAAGTTGACAGAGAAGAATGATGCTCTCGAAGCCATGGTAACGAATTTGGAGGAACAAATTGCGGAGCTCAAGGGAGAGGTCATTATCTATAAAGTTGCTCTAGGTAATGGATGTTGGCTTCAACTCCTAAGCAACGTGACATGGACCTTCTAAACCGAAAGAATTTAAAGGGATGAGGTCTGCGAGGGATGTGGACAATTTCCTCTAGGGGATAGAATAATACTTTCCTACAATAAACATCGAGGATGATGCCACTAAGGTAAATACTGATGCAATTTATTTTACTCATGTCGCTCTTTTGTGGTAGCGTCGTAGGTTCACAGATGAGAAATGAGGTGATACCTTAATTGAAACTTGAGAGAAGTTTCAAATGGAGCTGAAAAAGTAGCTTTACCTGTAGTATGCCGAAAAAGAGGCTCAGGCTAGCTTGCTTCGGCTTATGTAACAATATACTATTCAAGAGTATGTTTAAGAGTTAAATGAGTTGATGTTGCAAATCTCTGACATGAGTGAGAAAGAATCTTTCTACTGGTTTGAGATGGGTTGAAGCCTTGGGCGAAGCAAGAGTTACGTTGATAAGGTATCACTGAGCTTATTGTAGCCATGGTCGAGGCAAAAACCTTTTTCGAGCTTGGTCTGAAGAAAGACAAGTTTAAGTCTTCCAAACCTAAAGAGATGGGAAATAGTGGGGGAGACTATGAGGAAGACAAAATGGAAATGGTGGCAATGATAATGCTTACAGTGGGAAACCACCTAATTGGAAGGGGAAGTCCAACAACAAACCAAAAGGGCTAGTGAAATGCTTCCTTTGTGATGATCTACATATGATAAGGGATTGCCAAATGAAATATATGTTCTCTACCACCGAAGGGGATGATGAGCCAAATAGAGCATCAATGAAGTAATAGAACACTTTATTGGTTTGATTGTACATTCTGTCGAAGCTAAGAGGGTCAAAGAGAGTGAGCAGAAGCCAGTGAAGTGCTTCTTGTGTTGTGGTTCACATAGGATGTGGGATTGTCCAGAGCGATCGAAACTATCCATAGTTACTAAAGAAGATGTAGCGGGGCCAGAGAGTGAGGCTTTAAAGCTTAGGTCGATGATACTCAATCCTACATAGGTGGAGAGGGATCACAAGCAGAAAGGGTTGATGTATATGGACATCAACATCGCAAGTCAAAAAAAAGAGTACTCTTATTGATACTAGGGCATTGAAATTCTTCATATCTGAGAAAGCCTTGGTAAACTTGGTCTCCTAGTTAGCAAATTGACCAAGAAGATCAAGATCGTTAATTCTGAAAAGGTTCCAATTGTGGAGTAACACAAAGAGGTAATTCACTTAGATGATTACGACTTCGTGCTATTGGAAAAAAATTTGATTTGAAAACGATTTTCTTGCATATTGAAAAATTAAAAATTTGAAATCTGAGTCGATTTTTTATATTTATAGCAATAACCCTTTACCAAAATTGTACATATGTTTTCGGCTAGACAGATCCTTGTCGTTCTCGACTTTCAACCCAATGATCTTCTCCACTATTCTCGTACCATGAACTGTTTCGAGTGTGGGCTCGAACTATAATGACTCGAAAGCCAATGGTGTAAAAAATGGTGGTTTCGAAACCCTATTTTCGATATTCGTGTCTATAATTAACATTTATGAGGTTAGTATAAAGTTTAATTAAATTGCGGTCTTTTAATTTTGTCAATCTGATAGTTAATTAAGGTATAAGTGCTTCGACCTTAATGAGGTATCGGGACCTCGTTTTCATAAACCGAGACACTAAATATTTTTATTAAATATTTATGGAGTTATATTGTTGGTGAATTGAATTTTGGACATGTAATTTTATCAAATTAGTGATTAATTAATGTACAAGGACTAAATTGTAAAATTGGTAAAATTTAATTTTTAAAGAATTCTTAATTAAAAAACTTAAACTAAGGACCAATGTGGTAATTATACCAAATAGAAATTATAGTGGACGGTAAGTGACTATATATATAAATATGTATGTTATAAAATGTTAATAATAATTAAAATAAAACATTACATTAAATTCAAGTTTGCTTATTGAAAAGAAAGAGAAAGTTATTTCTTTCTTTTCTTCATCCAACCCGAAAATAGAAAGAGAAGAAGTGGACGTCGACTTTAAGGGCTTTTAATTTTCAATAAAAAAAATTGCTAAAAAAGGACGTAGGATCGTCGAAATGGAAAGGGAAGGTGAGAGTTAATGACGGGTAACGCAAGCTTTCAGTTTGTATTTCTATGACCTGAAACTAATGTTAGTTAAAGCATATTCATGATATATTACATTATATAACACTAAGGTAAACTATTAATAGATATTGAGTTGAAAATGCTAAGGGTGAAGTAAATATCGAGACAATGACTAAATTGAATAGAATAGAAAGTTGTATGATTTAATTGATACACGAAATTGGATATGAATTATGATAGTATATCATAAAGCATGCACCTAGTGGAGTCTCTATACCTTGCTATGTTTGAAATATTGAACTAAATTTGGCAAAACATGTAATCATGTTTTGTAAGACTTACATTTGAAGTTGATATACTTTGAATATATGTTAAATGTTGATATATGGTATGTTAGTATTTAGTGAACGATGGTATGGTTTGGATAATAGTTGAATGTTGTTCATTGTATATGACTTGGTAATTAACATGTGAATTGGTACTAAAACTAATTATTAATTGGTTAAAGATATATATTCTTGAAAATGGATTATTTGGTTAAATAGATGATTTAAGTTGAAATGGGTAAATAGGATGCATATAGTTTATTGTATGTGTTTTGGATATGCTTTTGGAATGTTTATGCTAGTATGAATATGGCTTGAATGTGGTTTTAGTAAGTAAAAAGGGTTGAGTTTGATGAGTGCTTGATTTGGATATTGTTGAGAGGAAAGATGTGGTCATGTGCATATGGGGGTAGTATGTAAAATGGTATAGATGTCACTTGAATGGTAATTTGGTAATTAATTTGCATGAATAAATTGGTGGGATTGTATAGAACTGTAAATGAGAATGATTTTAAATTTACAAGTTAAGTGGTATGTTTGGATATCTTTATGAAGTATATATGTTTGATTGATTGGATAATTGTTGGTATTATGGTGTTTTGGGTATATTTTCAATTGGTATAGGCAAATTGGTAATGTGTTATAAGTACAAACCAAGGTTATGTAATGTTTGAGCGTTTGGTATTTACATAAATTAATAAGTTTGGCAAAGTACCAACTTGATAACCTATGGTTTGAATTGCTTCTAAAAGGTCTATTGTAATTTTTGGTTAATAAGTGAAATTGTCATGTATTGAAATTGGGTGCACTTGGTATGTATTCCTTAGGTGAAGGTATAATAAGACATGCTGGTATGGTTGATTGCTGAAAGGTTGAATTGTAGCTTTTGGTATGTTATTAAGCTAGTCATATGCAAATTGGACGAGTACCTAAATTACCATGTGAATTGATCTTTGGTTGAGCATAAAAAGGTACCAAAATGTAGTACTTTTTACCATCTGGGAAAAGGTATCGATACCATGGACTAAGGTATCGTTACTTTACCAAATTATTGTGTTTTAAAAACAAATAGAATACGAAAATGGTATTAGTACCTAACAAAGGTATCGATACTTGTTCTGCAATATTTGAAAACTTTACAATTTGGTCCTATTTCAAGTTCGGCTTAGTATTTGAGCTTTTGTAGAATCAATTAAGTCTCAGAAAACTTTTATTAATGAAAAAAATAATCATATTTCTGAGATGTTTGATTGTTTAAATGATTTATTTTTGAAATTCTGACAATAGATATTCTGGTAACAGTTGTGACATCCCTTAGCTAGGACCTGGCTATCGGGTTCAGGTATAGGGTGTTACATGAACAAATTTGAACCAAACACATTATTTACTTTACTTATAGTGGTAAAACAAATCACTCTTTGATAGAAACATGTAGAATTGTTATTCCAAAAAATAGAATTTATATTTAGAAAATAAATTCTCACTATTTAGACCAAAATAACAATATCTCAAAGTTATGTAAAACTTATTTTTATTTATCCCTACTGGTGCCATTTATTTATAGGGAGAAGAAATGAAACTCTTGTTGAATTAGTACAAGTCTATTTAATAGAAAAACAACTTCCTAGTTGAATTAGGAGAAAGTGGGGCTACTAAGGTGTGCTTCCCCTCATATAATCCAATCCCACCCAATACATTTTTTTATTTTCCAAAATAAACATCATAAATTAATTTTAATTAATTTCCCAATTAAATAATTTTCTCAACCCGATTCTAATTTCGTTAAAATCATTACAACTTTACCATAAAAGAATTTATGAGAAAATATATTTAATATTTCTACATTCAACAGATTCACAATGATCAATTAATTTAATTTTATTTTTGAACGTCAATTAATTAATTAATTAATAATTTTATAAACCATTAATCAATTTTCTAGGTCATTTTCATTTAGTGAGAAAACCACATTCATTTCCAAATGCTTCTCATTTCTCTAACTCTACCATTTCTATCCATTTATGTTCATTTGATTCAACATGCAATTAATTTCCGGTTTCAACAAGCTAGCAGAGGGACCGATTGGACATATGTGATTATGGCTCAAATGGTTTATAATTAAGTTTCAACTTTTCTCCTATTAATTATAAACTTATTTAGTCACGAAGTCATTCCACTATAGTATTGTGACTGAGCTCTCCCTAACAGCATACCATTATGAAAGCAATTTGATCAGTGTTCATCCAATGACCTTGTCATAAGTGTGTTACCCTCATAGGATATCATTAATCTCTTTAGAATAATATTCGTAAAACTAGAGTTACTAGGATAATTAATGTAAATCTTAAAGGATAAATGTGTATAAATTTTAAATCCCTTAAGGCTCTCATTTTATAGATAGACACAAATCTTAACTGTCGATGTAACTAAATCTGTACCATTGGATTTGGGGAGCTCAACTATAAATAGATGTCTTCCCCCTCATTGGTATTCACTCAGTTGTAAACCTTGAAAGTAATAGAATACTTTTAAGAGCATTTACTCAAACACATGGTGTGCGCTATTTTTCTCTTTGGCTTTTCTGTTTGTTCTTTGCTCTTTCGTTTCGAATTTGCTTCCACTTTTCTTCAGTGCCTTAGAGAATTTAAACCCAAGGAATTGCTTAAGGCCGCATGGCTTGCCAAACTAAAGTTCTTACCCTGTGACATATAGTAGCTTTTAGCAATATCTAAGTTGACTTATCTATCGCAATTTGTTTTAGCATATTAAACTATTTTCTGTGCTTAATGAGCTCATAGGAGAGCAATTTAGTTATGTTTTTGTTTGGTTTTCGATTCTAGTTCATAGTTAATAAAAAGTGAAATTTGAGTTATTTATATGACCTTAGGGGTCAAAGTAGGCCTAAAGGTAGGCTAACATATTCGGTGAGTGTACAAGATACCATTCGAATGCATAAGGACAGGAGACTCCCCGCGATGTTGCAACATAGGGCTTCAATGTCGCAACACAGTGAACATAGTACCCAAAAGGAGCAGTCTGTCTTCGATGTCGTAACACAGCCCTGAAATCAAGCCCTAGCTCGTAAACTGCCATTAGTGTCACGACATAGGCCAAAGGGTGTCGCGACACCGACGTGACGTGAAGAATTAATGAGCCAAGGGTGTTTTCATCTGCACAATAAACTCTAATGCAAAAACATTAGTTGAATTAGGTTAATGATCAGCGGCCAACCTTAGGCCTATAAATAGAAGGCTCTAAACACTTTGTGAATAGTTTTTATTGAGTTAAATTTTTTTATACAGTTTATTATTTAGTTCTAGTTTTTACTTTCAGTTGTAACTTAGGTTTTTTTTTTTTAGTTTCGTTTTTCTTTTAGCTTTTTATTTTTTTTCTTCGCATGGATCAGATTGTAGATTGCCAAAAAGCTTCAACGAATTATTAATTACGCATCATTAATATATTATCAAGATCTTTCTCATCCCTGTTCTTGATCTCGTTTATAATGTTTATATTTCTTATCAATTACTTTGCACGTGTTAAATGGAGATCTAATACGGTAAGGGAGATTAACAAGTGGGTGTAGGATTAACTAACTTATATGTAGGGTTCTTAGTGGATTAGTTGGTTGGAATAGGAAGAACTTAAAACTTTAGGCTTGACGAGAAGTCATATTGGTGGGAATGAATCCGAAATCGGTATTACCTATCCTTGGAAACCTTACCCTAATCCAGTCTAGATTATGACATTGAGAGAAAAGTAGTTCTTGCAGACTCATTAGGTTAGTGGAAGGCCGAGAGGCCCTATTAGATTAATATCTAGTTCATTGGATAGAAGCCGAATAGGAGTTAATTATGAACACTGAAACAAGTTAGACTTCCATCGTTAAATATGATAATATATGAAATCTGTCTCTACAATAGCGTTTATTATTTTTATAAAATAGTTTTTCTCTCCACCTTATGATTAATCGTAATATAGTTTAATTAAATTACTAACTAGACCTATTAGCGTAGGAATTAATCTTAGTTTAGTCACACCTCCCTTGGGTACGATCCTCGGAGTACTTCCATACTTTGTTGTAAAACTATATTACAACATGCCCTGTATACCTGCAGACACCACCTTAATTCATATATTTGGTAGCAGTATTCTCACTTCTGACATTAGTACATCGGGAGGCGGTCATTGACATATATATTATAACTGAAGTCTCATTTGTATTTTACACAATTTTTTATAAATATATTTTTACTTACTTTTATCCACCCACATTATGGGTGTGACATAATCTAGTTTATTATTATGAAATTTTCATATAGTTTCACAAAGGTTGCGTCTTATCCATTTATGAGCCTAAAAAGGCAAACATAGAAGTTGTAATAGCCCATGTTTCAGTGGTGCTAGAAACGGTGGTTTCAGAATTTCATTTTTCGATGATTGAGTCCAATTTAGCATTATATTGAATTTTGGTATAGTAATTTTATTGAATAGATAGTTAATTAAAGTACAATGACTAAATTATAAAAGTTACAAAAGTTAATCGCTATAGATTTTATTTGATAAAAGGGTTAAATAATATTAAATTACAAATTTAAATAGAAATTTAGCCATTTTAAATAGGCATGGACGGTTATATGGTTTCTTTTTTCTAAAGACAAAGTTAAAATTGAAATTGAAAAAATAAATATATGTTAATAGGAAAATGAAAGAAACATGGATGGAAAGAGGAAAACACTTACTTTTCTTTTCATCTTCACACTGTTTCACCATTATTGAAGGAGGAAGGTTCAACCAAGCTTTGAACTCTCAATTCGTAATTGAGAGTTCATTTTAGTCTTTTTTTTATAATTTTCATGTTTTTGAGATCCTGAGAGCTTGATTTAGCTAGCCTGGAGACTATTTTGCAAAAATTTTAAAGTTTATAAAAGTTTCCATTGTTGAATCTTGAAGATCCTGGCACTAAATTGATAGTTTTTCAGCTTAGATATGAAAAAGAACTAATTTGTAAAGTAAAAGTTGTTAGTTTTGAACATAGGGGCTAAAGTGTAAATATTTTAAAATTGACATGAAATTTCTATAATTATGGTTTTAGAGGGCTTTAGATGGATCAAATTGAGATCTTTTTTGAAATCAAAGCTTAAATTTGAAAGTTATGACAAATTCGATGTTAGTGACCAAATTGAATAAAATGTAAAACTTGAAGGAATATTCGATAAATTAAATTGAGCTGATATATAGTGATAGTATGTTGTTAAATGATGTATGTAATTGATAATTCAATAAAATTATGATTTAAATCAAGATTTAAACCAATTGAAGGATATTCGTGAAAAAGAGAAAATTACAGTTTAGTTGCTGAAACCTTACTGATTGTTGTTTTTTCTAGGTAAGCTCATATGGTAATTATGCTTAAATAATTATGAATTTTATATTGAATCTATGTATGTTTTGTTAAACCTTGAATTAATTGTTACTTAGCACTAAATGGTGAGATTTGGACTAAATTGAAAAAAAGAGTTAAATATGAATTTACATGATGAAATTACCCGGATGAAACTTCGTAAATGTATCATACAAATGGTTAAAAGTTGATTTCTAATGATTCCAAGATCTAGAATTTGTTGTCGGATTGAAGATACATGTGATTAGCACAAACAAGCATCAGATGTGATTAGTACTAGTGTATTCGAGTTCTTTTACGATGTTTCATTGAGTAACTTACAAGATATGAAGTATGGAAATTAGATTACATGTTATGAACTTAATGATCAAATATGGAAAGTGTATGAATTAATGACAAGTTTGATCATACATATGTGATTGAAAGGTAGAAGAATTGAATTTCAAGAATATTAATTGCTATGCCTAGTAGTTGAAATGTTATATGATTGAATGTGAATCAAACTTACCTTGTTGTGATTGTGTATTGATATGCTAGGTATATTGAGTTATACACATTAGTTTAACATATATACTTGTTATATGAGGTAAGATAATCGTTTATATACATGTGAGCTTACTAAGTATATTGTATTGCCTACTCTAATGCTTTTCTTGTTTCTTATAGATTTTGATTTACCGAACTGTCAATCGGATCTTGGAGGAGCTCACACTATCCATCTCCTAATTTGATAATCTTTTGATCGTTTGGACTTGGTTATATGTGGCAAGTGTTTAGGAGTGTCATGTTATCTGTAATGTTAAGTATGTTTTGAGACATATATGCATGAACTAATTTGTTAAATTAATTGTATGGAAGTTGTGATTGGTATGAATGGTATATGTGCACATGATATATAACATGTTGATTACATGTAATAGTATACATAGCATTGTTGTGAAAATGGTGTTCTGTGAGACATATTGGATATTAGAATGATAGTGTGTTAAAATATTATGTTTTGGAAGTGTTTTCGAGTGGAATTGGCAATTTTTGAATATGTTTAAATGATTTTATAAGCATTCTTTAGCCTATTTGAATGGTTGATTTGAAGCAAGTACCAAATGGTCAAATTTTTTTAAAAACATATTGTGACGTCTCGGTGTTGTTCTTCCCTCATCGTAACATCGACCAACAAATTGTAACGTCCCGACATTAAGTGGTCTGACGTCGTGACGTGACTTATTGTTTAGCTACGTCATGACGTGGAGAAAATCTCATCACGACGTCGGCCCTGTACTTTCCAAATTTTGCAATTTGGTCATTGTTCAATTCCAGGTTGAATTTAGAGCTCACGTAAGCTCATATTAAGCTCGGAAAAGGTTTAAATGTTTCTAAATGACTTATATTATGATATATATAAGGATTTTTTTTTTCAAACTATCTATTAAAGGTCTGTAACTATTCCATTTTGTACTGTAACATTTTGTAGCTCAGTCTCAAAGATCAGGATCGACTAGGGGTGTTACAGAAGTAATGCTTGAAATGGCGAGCTTGAAAAGGAGAATGTGCATTTGATTATATTGCTTGAAAAGTCAAATCTACAAGTGATTATATGGCCTGATAAAATGATAATACAAATCATTTATAGTCTAAAAAGGAAAATATTGTAGGTTTGAAAAGGTGGAACGTTTGGTCATACATTTTGAATTTTGAAGCTTGATAAAATACCTAATTTTTACTTTTGGAGAATTAGTTTGTGTCCAAGAGGGAGTTGTACCTATTTTTTTGGCTTTGAGGTTTTTTACTTTGTCATCCTCTTTTTAGGTATTAAAAGGGATTGCACCTCATACCTTGGCTTCGAGATTTGTTATCATGTCATCTTTTTTAGGGAAGTAAGGGGGACAAGATCTCGCACCATGGCTTTGGGAAGAGGCATGACCTTTTCCATTGGGATCATCTATAGGCGATGTACAACTAGTTTATTGATTTATTTAAAGTTGAAGCTTTGGTAAAGCTAAAGACTAAAAATTTTAGGGCTTAGTAAGCTCCAAACTTGAAGAGGCTTCAAGGTCGAAGAAGATATCCCCAGACATTAACATGAGAGGGTAAAGATATTAAGAGATAGAATGATATGTCTGAGGGGGGTTATAGCCTAAGTAGGTAGGCTTGTGAGGGTGAGCCATTTTTAGGTGGTGACTCTTGCCTTGCAAACCTGTGGTGTGGGAGATATTTTATTAGTCAAAAGGTAGAAAACCACTGAGTTTGTATCTTAAGATATTGATTTGGTTGTGCTTAGTTTGTGTTTTGCACAATTTTGAATCAATTTTTTTTATGGTTACTAGTGACTTGTTGTTTTTGCATCTAGGGGATCACTTATTGAGGTGGCTGCTAATCCTATTTTATCAAGGGATTAGACCATGTGGCTTTTTTTGCATATTATAGTGTTTCCCTTTGAATTAATTTGTATTTCTTAAAGATGCAAGGCTTATATTAACCATGTATTAGTAGTACTTTGATCCCAACCTTGGTGAGGTTGCTAAGTAAGAGCTTGAATTGCATAGACTTGGTGAATACAATATTGCCATTCCTTCATGTTTGAGTATTTCAAGTTTTATCATTTCGTTCCTTTAATGTTTGTCAACTATTTATGTTTTTGTAGCGATGCTTGTGTTATTTTTGTTTCCCATAGGGAGACCAACTATTGAATAAGGTACTATTCTCAAAATTGTAACTGTTATGGTGATTATCTAAAAAAGTAAAACGAGATACCTTATGGCCATTATTGCGCATTTAGGCAAAACAAAGTGGATCCCACTCACTTACTTGGGATTGAAGGTCTGTGCAGTCTAATTGGATAGATACATTAACTGCATATCACCGCGTCTTTTTAGGAGTTGTTGAGCCTTGGTGGTGAACAAAAATTCACTCATTTATAGCCTTTATGTGCATGCACTAACGTTGCAAGATATGTTGTTGTACTATTTGTAGTTGGTGCATTAATGTTGAGGGGGTTAACTAACTTAAGCTTTCCAATTGCTTTTTTTTATTTTATCCTCTTTGCAAACTTGCTCCTCTTCTGAGGATTTCCTACTTTGCTCAAGCTTCTCAAAGACTGGCATTACCTTTTGTTCTTATCGTTCATGCCAAGATGGTTGGTGTTTATAAATTTTTAAAATCCATCCATATAACGAAGTATGTTGGTGACCTTGTTGAATTTTCTCGAGGTACTTTCAATCTTAACTAGGCACATTTGCTACTTTAAGATCTTTTCACTTTTTTGCCAATAATCTAAAGCCTTGTTTATGTTCGGGTGAGGTGGTTTGTACCTCTATCACAAAGGAAAAGAATGTGAATGGTGGAAAATCTTATAGAACTATGTGTTTATATTAGCCACCCTTTGTTGACTTCTTGTTGTAAGGTGGATAAAGAGCTACGTAGGGAGATGTTTTTCTTTAGTTTATTGTTTTTTTTACACACGTTTTTTTTATTGTAATCCCTTATTTTCACCCCTAAATTCTTTCTTTTGAATTATCATGGCATTCATGATTTGATGTCTAATGAGAAGAACTAAGATCAATCC
Source organism: Gossypium gossypioides (assembly GCA_013467495.1). Taxonomy (NCBI): domain Eukaryota; kingdom Viridiplantae; phylum Streptophyta; class Magnoliopsida; order Malvales; family Malvaceae; genus Gossypium; species Gossypium gossypioides. The sequence continues at coordinate 21,927,861 of CM025144.1, read as the reverse complement.
TCTTCCATTGAGGAGAACTAAATAGAGTTTTCTTCACCATTGACTTTGATGATTCATTTCTCGTATGGCAACATATCCTCATGTGCAAACCACTCTTAAAGGTGTAAAAGGTAAGTGGATTCTAGTGAGGAGAACTTTAAAGTAACTTTGTGGTGCTAGTGAGATAGTTTGGCGAGGTTGTTAATAGCTAAGATTTGCCTTGTTTGTTTGCAAATTATTTTCATGTATCTTTGGTTGTTTCAGTGAGGATGGTATCATTTGGTGTTTTGGTTATCACGTTGAAAAACTTCTCTTTTAGTGCCTTGCCTTTCATATGATATCCCATTTTGCATGGATGAGCATTTATATCCTTTTTGACATTACCCAAATGATACGGAGGAGCACAATTGCTTATTGCTTTTTGGGTTGGTCTCCAAAGGAATCCCATCCTCTCTCATTGAGGAAACATCCAACTTTACTTCATAATAGCTAGATGTCTTTTAGGAGAAGTATTGTCATAAATTAGTAATATGTTGTGCTAGCAATTTAGGACTTAATCCTTTGAATTTTTTTTTACTTTAAGGTTTTTTGCGTTGTTATTCCCTCAATAAAAGGCTCGATTATTTCATGAACTATTCTAGGTCCCCTCATTTAATGACCATTTCAATAGCATCTTTTAAAGAAATGTAATCTTTTGTTATGTGTCTGATGTCCTTATGGAATAGGCATCTTGCAAAGGATTTCCTTTTCCAAGAGTTTGACTGCATTGGTGGTGACAGTCCAAGGATTCCCTTAATTCTAGCTTCATGAAATATATGCTTTTATATGTCATTAACCTAGTTGTTGTTATAAAAATTTGTAGAGGGTCCTCGTTTTTATTCTCTATATTGGTGAAAATTTTGATAGGTTTTGGTGGTTTCCTTTTTTCCTTCATTGAGGGAGTTGTTTATGTCATTACCTCTTAAGCCAAAATTGTCTTACCGTGTGAAGAGTAGACTTTGATGTAAAAAGGGTCATTTTTCCTCTTGGGTTTCTAATTTCTCATTCTAGGTGGCATTTAGCTATTTAGCGTAAACTTTTTGGAACTAATAGGAATGGGTGTGCCCATAAAGTGAGGCTTGAAGGAACCCATTATGGGTTGCAACTTTCAATATTTTCAGCGATTGGTATGAAAAAACCTTCTGCAATTTAGTTTTGGCAATGGTATTTAGACGGTTGGTTTTAGTGGGTAGTTGAAGCTTGCGAAGAAACTTGTTTTTGGTTTTAGTACACAAGTTAGGAAGAGTGTGGGTGATACAAGCCAGCATAATTATGGTTATTATGACTATAATGACCATATAGAATGCTATCTTGGTAGCTTTGGTTTGGGAAATCTTGTTACTAAGAGGAGTGGTTGCAAAAGGTTGTTGCTAAGTATATTCTAGGGTTTCTTGGCTCTAAAAGTGTTGGTTTTAGTTGGGTAGAGACATAGTTTTTCATTTTAGTTCCTATAGACGACCTTAATTAAATAATGTTTTAGTTTCTATGGTTGGAGGTAGTTCGCACAATAGTTGCGTCGATAGCTAGTTAAGAAATATGTTGAAAAAATGATGCCTTAGGCGGAAGGGTGTCGATTTTGGGTCTCAAATCCATCTCTTTCTCTTATAGGAGGAGGTTCATATATGAAACTTGAAGCTTGATACATGTCAAGCATAGGGTTAAAAATAGTGGTGGATGATCAGACTTAGGGCATAACATGAATTGACTGAATGTGACTAGTTATAGTTGAGCTTAATCCTAAAAAATTAGTGCTAGGTGATCTTTTGCAAGGGGTCGAGTTTTTTTTTTCCAAGTGTATGTTTAATTGTAGTCTTGAATAAGTCAGATGTTTAAGGTGAACTCCTTTACAGTTGTTTGTACAGTCATAACAAGTTTCAAAATATGAAACTCATCCATTTCCAAAAATTATATTATACCTTAAATTTGTTTCCTTTTATTTTGTAACCTCTTAATTTATTTGACATAATTTTTGGCTTTGCTTTATTAACAACAAAAGTAGTGTTGATTATTCAGGAAGAATGGGAATACGTAGCATGGTTAATTCAACACAATCCAATTGGTTGTTTGGTTCACAACCACTGTTATTGACGAGACCCATAGAAATAAAGGGCAATTTACTAGAAAAAGCCCTTTTTCAGCAAAATTTACCGAAATGGGCCGATTTTTTGATTATTTACCGAAATGGTCCGTTTTTTGCGAAATCTCGCCCACGTCAGCGCGATGTCAGGGTACATGGCAGG
>CM025144.1:21911465-21924241 GCA_013467495.1 Gossypium gossypioides | reverse complement strand
CACCTTAAATCTTCTCATCATCTCATGGATCTTTTTCCTTCTTTGGTGCCCATCCTTACCCTTCCTCTTCAATCCTTCTATGATCCCCATTTTCTAGAAATAGTATTTTTACTTTAAATAATCCCTTATACATACAACTCCAGTTTGGGAATATGATAATGAGTTATAATGCTATAATTCAATCTAAATTTAACTGTTAAAAAATGGTACATATTAATTAAATTAAAATTCAAATAATACTAATCTCTTTTTCAATTGTTTCCACATTATAAATAAAATTTTATATAAAAAAGTGTTGGATGTATATCATGATTTAAGTAATATTACGTGCGAATCATATTTAGATTTAAATTAAAATATGCTTTAAATCAATATACTTTTCATACAATTGAGATTTTGTTTTTTATTTTTTTTTCAACCCTGTTCAATCCTTCTACTTTTTAGATTTAAAATCGCAAGCCTAATTATTAACAATAACATTGTTAAAATTCTTCCATTGAATTCAAGTTCATTATACCGTCTGAATTTTAGTCGTGTTAACAAATGGATCTAAATTTTGAAATATAAAAACTTAATAGATTAAATTCTAAATATATAAAAATACGAGAACTTAAAATATATTTTAACCTTAAATATCTTCTAGTTGTCGGTTTGACCGTACTTTGTAATAATTGATTATGGTTATAGACATTCAAATGTGTATTATTTATACTTATATTTACCATCATACTTTTACTTATAACTTCAAATATATATTATTACAAAATTAATTTACACCCATGAGTGAATTAAGATGTTATTGATCCATACCCATGTTCAATTCCTGAAGTATGCTTAGCTGAAAGCAAATTTATATAATTTTAAGTCATCTTTCTATTAAAATTCATATGCAATGAATTTATCTCAACTCAAAATTATTAACTAATAAATTCAACTCAATTAACTAATTAATTCACACATAATTTTCATAAAATAAAACTTAAATTATTCTAAGATTTCAACCAATGTGAATGAAGGACTCGTCTGAAAAATATTCTTTTGGCTTGTCTTTCTTGAAAATCATCATAAAATTATCAAAATAAACAATGAGAGCAAGTGATTGCGATAGTTACGGCAAAACTTGGGAAACCAGCACATCTAAAAGCTGGCTCAAAGTTAAAAAGTGTGGATGGCATGCGTTCAACCTTCAACCCCTTAGCTCTTAAAGCAGCCTGGCACTGGTCAGGGGCTGAGGAGACATGACGAAAAACTAAAGCACAAATTAGAATCTTGGCAAATTATAACTTTTACCTGAAAGAAAGAGAAAAGATAAAAAAGAAAAAAGAAAAAAAAAGGCCAGCAAGGGGGTCACACAGGAGAGAAAAATAAACTTAGCTTTTGAGTCTAAATCTTGTCTTCTGAATGTGGAAATGCAATGATGACCCACTGACTACCTGTTCTAAGATGGGAACCGATGCCATTGCTAGCTTCTACCGACTTTAATCTCAAAGTGCTTTAAAGCATGCCATGCATCTTTTCAGTCTGTATTTAAGGAGAACTATAAATACAGTATGGAAATGGGAGTTTTCCGATAGACATCATTAAAAAAGTTATTCAAAAAGAATCCTGCCTGCGTCATATACTGATCCAATCGTGGCCATGAATCCTTGAAGACTGCAATATTTCACTTGATTTGGGTTGGGCCAAGTGAAACGCAAAATGCACTTCTTATTAAGTCCCAATCTCTACTTTTTTTTAGGCTTTCAAGACGAGCCCAAAGAGATCCCATCGAGTTTTGGTTTATAAATCAGATTCCATGAGACTGATAAGAGCTATGATGATTTTCTTTGATATGATATAATTATAATTATAAAACTAGTTTTAAACCCTTACTAAAAAAAAATCATATCTATAATTATAAAAGTTCTTGGACAAGTTTAAGGTACATGTTGCGACCTTAGTTGTCATTGCATTTGAAGTTTTTCCTCATCTTCGAACAACTCTTTGAATTGCATGTTTTGTCACCATATTTTTTTCTTTGTTCAAACAACACGTCTGGATAGACATTTGAACAAAAATATGGACATGTTTTCAAGATAAATCAAATGTAATATAAAGTTGACATTTTTTACTTAGATCTTCATGATGTGTTACTCTATCAACAAATGATCCTTAGGACATGTTTTATTCTATCCTTAATGACGTTGATCGAATTTGGGAGAGGAAGATGAGGAAGGATCAACTTTCATTATCTAATGCCTTATCCTTTCTTTCTTTTTTTACTTGGAGGTCAAGTCGATTGTTTTACTTGGATATGTAGGAAGATATGAGATAAATATTCAAGATATCTTGAGAGATAAAATCAAATTGATGATAAATCTTATCTAAAGGTTGGTTGGATTAGGATTTGAAGAAGCCTATAAATAGGTTGCATTGCCACACATGTTGGTGTGCTTGTGGGAGTGCTTTTGGCTAGTTATTTGTGTATCTTTTACTTGGTATTTTTGCACTCTTGTGTTAGCCATTTTATTGGAGAGTAAACCTTGTTGTAAGTGAGGTTGTTTTGAATGAGAGATTTGTAAACAATTAGGTTCATAGTTTGGGCTACAATTATCCATTGTGTAAAGGGTAGATTGGTCTTAAGCCAATAGGTTATTCGAAAGATTGTTGAATAAAATAATTCATTGAGCGAGGCTCCATAGAGTAGAATTTTTTGTCGAACTACGTTAATAAAGTTTATGTGTCTACTCCTCTCTTTCCCTTATTTGCTTATTGTCTTTATTACACAGTCTTGTTCGAACTTATGTTCAAACATTTGTTAGGACTTCAAGTTGGGATAGAGAGCAAATCTACTTATTCTCTTTCAATTGGTATAAGAGCGGCTTCAAGATTTGTTTGAAGGTGATCCTGTGTTTGGTTTGCAACCATGGAATCCATGAAGGAAGGTAGTTCGACTACTCAACCCTTGTTGCTACTTGATACCAAAAAACTATGCATATTAGAAGGCTCGTATGAGAGCTTTTATCATGTCTATTAATGAAGTTGCTTGGGAAGCTATAGAAGAAGGGTGGACTCGACCCATTGTGACTGTTGTTGATGGCACCACACGTCTCAAAGAAAGAAGCAAATGCATTATTAAGGAAAGAAAGATTTCTTATGGAAATTCATAAGCTGTAAATGTAATGTTCAGTGGAGTTGACTTAGATAAACTTAAATTTATTTTAGTTAGTAAATTTTCCAAGGAAGCATGGACAATCTTGCAAAACCAACATGAAGAAAATGATGCCATACATATGTCAAAACTTTAAATTTTAACCAGAAAGTTTGATAATTTTAGAATGCATGAAGATTAGTCTATTTTTGAATTTTATGCCAGGTTATGTGTAACACCCCTAACTAGTCTCTGTTGTTGGATTAGGTTTACAGAGTGTCATAGTACAATTCGGAACATTCAAGTTCAAACAAAACAATTATTCCATTTAAATTCTAACATTTATATAAATATTTCATTTATAACATAAAATACAATAACGGGCCTTAAACATGGCCTACGGGGCCCTAAAAATAGTTTAGGAACATTCAATGACTAATTTGAAACAAAACAAAAAAATTTGGAAAAACTTAAAAATTTAAAAAACAGGGGTCACACGACCGTGTGGCCAGACCGTGTGACAAAGCCCAGGCTGTGTGGCCAACCGTGTGACAAACCATGTAACTTTCGAAATGATTTCACATGGCTGAGTCGCAAGTTGAGTCCCAAACCGTGTGACACACTAACTTAGATCAGACAATCGTGTAAAGAGACCGTGTGCAGCACACGACTGTGTGTCAGCCCGTGTGTACCAAAAATTACCCCTGATCCAAGGTAATTCAAACCCAATGGCTTGAGCACCAAACTAAACCAATTCAAGATACTTTCATAAGGTTAAAACACATTCAAAAATATCAAAACATACCAAAAATCAATCAACCTAGGTGCCTAACCAATGTGTCCTCATTGACACCACAATTTATAAGCCAAAATGAACCAAAACCAAACACTAATCAAACATCAATTCAATTGGTATTTGGATTCATCAAGAGCAAAATAATCACATAACCAATTTGTCAATCAACCAAAATTACAATTCCAACAATGACCCTAATTGCACATATTTAGAACTACTCAAACATTCCATTCACATCCAACAACTTATATATATATACATCATCTTGAACATTAAGTAAGAGACCTAAAATACTTACATGTAATTGACTTGATCAAGGTACTAGACATACATACATACATACATACATACATACATACATGACCACAAAATTTCACCAAACTAAGTATCAAACACAAACAACATGAACAAATCAACCAAAAGTCCTAATACATGCCATTCATAACCAAGTTCCAAAACAACTCAAAACATCTATGAAAGAAGAGATGGATAGTGTGTATGCTCTGACTCGAACTTCCGATCTACTAGGCTTCACGAAATCTACAATAAAAACACAACACATAAGCACGATATTCTTAGTAAGTTCAAATTCATGTAAACACAACTTAATTACTAAATTTACTTTACATAAAACATACATAATTTCCAAAACACTCTTATATATTCAAAAATGGTTATTCACATAACAAACCTAAAACCTTTACATAATAGTCTATTCCAATGATATCCTTTTCCATTGGTATCCTTTTCAATTGGCATCCTTTTCAACCTTTTCATTGTTTCAAGAATGCCATGATATCTTGCAACCATGGTCTTTCCCTTATCGGGTATACTACCATGATATATTTCAATCACGGTCTCTCCCTTTTCTCAAATCAAGAAAATCCAAACACCATTTCATAGATATGTAATTAAAGACATCAATTTACATTATTAAATCAAATGAAATACTTTAATTGAATTAAGAACTTACCTTAGTAGAATCGACTCCAACACGAGCCCAACGACTATTCCACTACTTTAGCATTTCTGCCATTAATGTCTGTTTGGTTCGTTCCTTAATCTAAATTATAATTTCATTCAATTAAATTGTTAAAATAGCTTAAAAATAATTAATTCTAGCTTATAACCCATTTCAATGTGAATTTACAAAATTAACCCTAGCATTTTAATTTTTACGCAATTTAGTCCATAAACCTAAAATTCACAATTTAATCATAATTAATGAAATATCATGTTAGCCTATTTTTCCTAAGGTCCAATACAGTCCATATTTTCCATTATTTCACAAAAGTTTCCTTGAATTTTACCATTTTCATAGACATGTCCCTAAACCTTAAAATCACCAAAAATCACTTAACAAATTATGTCTATTTAACTATCAAACTTAATAATCTATCAACCAAATTCACAAACACTTCCAAATCATTCCTGGAAAGTCCCTAGACTTTTAACAGTTTCAGATTGTCCCCTAGGCAAGCTAAATTAAGCTAAAACGATAACAAAAACATAAAATCATTAAAAATGGGATCAAAATCACTCACATGCACCCTTAGATAGCTTGGCCGAAGCTTCCTCTTGGCTATGGTTTCTTATTTTCGGTTGGTAACAAAAAGAATGGAAAGAAGATGATAACACCATTTACCACACTTTAATATAATTTACCATTTATTTAATTACTAATTTAACCTTTTAAAATTATTAGAATTACAACAAAACCAATCCATAAACATCCACTAAATTAAGATATGGTATTATTACTATCTAATTTCGTTAGTTTACATTTTCATAGTCATTTAGCCCTTTTAACTAATAGAAACCAACTTTTACAACTTTTACGATTTAGTCTTTTTCACTTAATTAACTATTTAAATATTAAAATTTCTTAATTAAATTTCAATATGACCCTAATAAATACTCTTAAACATTAAATAAATATTAAAATACTAACTCATTCATCGAAATCATGGTCACAAAACCACTATTTTCGACACTACTGAAAATGGGCTATTACAACTTTCCCCCTTAAGGAATTTTTGTCCTCGAAAATCTTACCAGAGAATAGGTTGGGGGTATTACACTTTCAGAGCTTATTTTGGTTCCCAGGTAGCTTCCTCAACCCCGTGACGGTGCCAAAGAACTTTAACTAAAGCTATGCGTTTATTTCTTAACTCTTTGACTTCTCAAGCCAAAATTCTAACTGGTTCCTTACTATACAACATATCATATTGAATTTCCACATCGGTTGGTGAAATCACATGTGAGGGATCAAATCTGTACCGTCACAACATTGATACGTGGAAGACATTATGAATTTTTTCTAATTCTGACGGGAAAGCTAAATGTTAAACTACTGACCCAATTCTTTCAATAATCTCATATATCCCATAAAACGCAAACTAAGCTTTCCTTTTGACCAAAGTGAAGAACTTTCTTCCAGGGCGGTACTTTGAAAAACACTCTATCGTTGACCTGAAATTCAATGTCTTTTCTTTTCAAATCAGCATATAACTTCTGACGATTGAAAGCAGTTTTCAAACAATCTCATATCACCTTGACGTTTTCTTCGGTTTCGCGGATCAAATTAGTTTTGAAAAGATTTTTCTCACTCAATTTTGTCCAGTACAACGGAGCTCTACACTTTCGACCATAAAAAGCTTCGTATAGGGCTATTTTAATACTTGACTAGTACTGTTATTATATGCAAATTTAACCAATGGAAGAAATTTTTCCTAGCTGCCTTCAAATTCCAAAATACAATAATGGAGCATATCTTCGAGTATTTGAATTACTTGCTCAGACTGGCTATCTGCTTGTGGATGAAATACAGTACTAAAATGCAATTTTGTACCCAAAGCTTCGTGTAATTTACTCCAAAATCTAGAAGTAAAATATGGATCCCAATCAGAAATAATCGACAATGGTACCCCGTGTAGTTTGACAATCTCAGCAACCTATAACTTTGTCAATTTCTCAAGTGGATAATCCGTACGTACGGGAATAAAATGTGCAGATTTAGTTAAGCGATCTACAAAAACCCATATAACATCATTTTTCTTAGGAGACAATAGTAACCCTAATACGAAATCTATGGTAACTCATTCCCATTTCCATTCTGGAATCATAACAAGCTGTAGTAATCCTGAAGATACTTGATGTTTAGCTTTAACTTGCTGACAAATCAAACACTTCGATACAAATTCCGAGATCTCTCGTTTCATACCTGGCCACCAATACATTTGTTTCAAATCACCATACATTTTATTACTACCAAGATGATTTGAGTAACTACTATTGTGTGCTTCTTGCAAAATATCTCATTTAATATTAGAATTCCTTGGAATACATAATTGATTTCAGAAATATAAACTACTACCTATACTAATGCAAAAATCTGAATCTAGTGACTTTTCGATATGTTCTCGTTTAGCAATTAATTATGAATAATTTTTTTGAGCTTCACAGATCTATTGTAGAAACGTTGGTTTAGCTTTTAATTAAGCTAAAATAGAACCATCATCAACAAGTGCCAAACGAGTATTCAAATCTCTCAAAGTAAATAATGATTTTCGACTCAAAGCATCCGCAATAATATTACCTTTTCCTGGATGATAGTCAATAATGAGATCATAGTCTTTTAACAACTCCAACCATCTACGCTATCGCAAATTCAATTCTTTTTGAGACATCAAGTATTTTAAGCTTTTGTGATTTGTAAAAATGTGACATTTTTCTCTGTATAAATAATGTCACCAAATTTTTAAAGGAAACATAATAGCTGCAAGCTCCAAATCGTGTGTTGGGTAGTTTCTCTCGTGCGGTTTCAACTGACAGGAAGCATAAGCTACAACTTTTCCTTCTTGCGTTAAAACACAACCCAAACCATTAAGTGAAACATCACTATAAATCACAAATTCTTTGCCGAACTTTGGTTGAACTAATACAGGAGCTTCGATTAACATCGCTTTCAACTGATCGAAACTCTACTGGTATTTATTGGGCCACAATTTTTTTACATCTTTCTGAAGTAGTTTTATCAATGGTGCAACAATCATTGAGAATCCTTTAATAAATCGTCTATAATTATAACAGCCCATTTTTTAGTGGTGTCAAAAATAGTGGTTTCGGGGCCACCAAATCGAACTAGTAAGTTCATAAATATTACTATTTAATGTTTACGAGTCAAATATGGTTTTGAAAAGGTTTTTGATTTGATAATTTATGTTATATAAGTGAGTTATTAAGTACAAGTGGTATGACCCTAAGGTCAAGTGGTTTTAGAAAATGAGCTATCGGGACTTGATAAGCTATAAAAGTAACATATTTTAATCCCATTCTTAATGCTTTTTGGATGATTAATTATGAAAATTAGTGAATCTGATGCTCCTAATCCTTTAAATTCATGTTTCTATACTTAGGAGAGCATTTGGGAGCGAAAAGAGCAAAAAAGAGCCAAAATCAGACAAATAGAGTTATTTTTAGGATCCACACAGCCTGGGCATTTCCACACGGGCTGGCCACACGTCCATGTCAGTTTCATACCCTGTTTCCCAAATACGCGAAAAACCCTAATTTTTAGATTTTTTGAGCATTCTAAAGTCTATAAATACCAATTAGAAGAAAACCTAAGGGAGGAATCAGAGAAGATTGAAGAAAACACTTGAAGAACAGCCTCAGAATCAACTTAGAAGCGAATCTCCCTCAAGATCGAAGATCTCCATTTAATTTCTTTCGAATTTTTATTGAGTTTTTTTATGTGTTGTGGTTATCCTAACTTTGGGATGTTTCTATTCAGGATTATGAACTAAATCCCCTAGATACCTAGGGAGGATGAAACCTACGATGAATCTTATTATTTGATTTCTGATTTACATGATAAATAGTTGATTATTGTTCTCAATTATGTATGCTAATTTCTTGTTTTAATATTTTCGTGATATTAATTCATGTTTAATGTGCTTATTTCAGTGGAGCAAAAATCCCTGTTTAAGAGTAGATCTAGCATAATTGAGTAGAGTTGCATGTAATCCAAGAAATAGGGCAACATAAATCTACCAGATTAGAGTCAAATCTAATAGGGCAATCCATAGATCGAGTTAATACGACAATAGAGGTTTTAATTAGAAAGAGATTTCAATTAATAAACCTAGAGTCAATTATTCTTACTCTCAAAAGAGATATTAACATAATTTATGGATTTCTATGGATCAAGACACAAGTGAATAAATTGTTTAATTTAGATTCATAATAATAGGTGAAGTATAGGTGGATTCCTTCCTGGGTATTGTCTATCTCATTGGTTATCTTTAATTATTTTCCTATTTCATTCTCTATTGCGTTCTTAGGTTAGATTAGTTTAGTAATTTTAGATTAAAAACAATCACTCCAATTTGTCGGCTAAATAATAGAAAAACGTTAATTACTAGTACTTTTAGTCCTTATGGATACGATATTCCCTACTCACCGCAGTTATACTTTTGTTCGATAGGTGCACTTGCCTTTATCGTATTTATAGTTAGTTTAGTGACCATCAAGTTTTTGGTGCCGTTATTGGGAACTAAAATATTAGGAACAATTTATTTTTATTAATTTAGCCATTTTTATTTTGTTTTGTTTTGTTTTTACTTTAATTTTTACATTCTAATTTTTTTATTTGCTTCTGGCAGGTTCCTTTAGTTTATGACTAGAAGAAACCCATCAGGACCGTTACTATTTGATAGTAAAATTGAAAGTACAGCTTGCAGAAACCATAGAGAAGCAAGGCAAAATTGACAGAATATAGTAAACGAACAAGACATTATTATTACTGAGGAGGTGGTTGATAACCAGAATAATCAGCTACCTCCTGCAGTTGCTGCAAATCCTGCAAATCCAGATCCTATTCCTTGTACTATGTACGATTATGCCAAGCCCACTCTAACTAGGGCTGAATCGAGTATTGTGAGACTCACTATTGCTGCAAATAATTTCGAACTAAAGCCGAACACTATTCAGATGATACAACAATTTGTTCAGTTTGATGGTTTGCAAGACAAAAATCCAAATACTCATTTGGCTAATTTTCTGGAAGTTTGTGATGCTTTCAAGATAAATGGCATTTCTGACGACACCATTCGCCTTCGGTTAGTCACTTTATCATTGAGGAACAAAGCTAAACAGTGGTTGAATTCTTTACCACGAGGTTTCATCACTACATGGGATCAAATGACCGAGAAATTCCTACTGAAGTACTTTCCACCGGCTAAGATAGCTAAGTTGAGGAATGATATCTCTTCCTTTGTTTAGATTGATTTAGAGACCTTATATTATGCATGGGATAGGTATAATGGGTTACCCTTATGGGTACAAGTTCAAACTTTTTACAATGGTTTGAATCCCTCAACTAGGCAATTGATCGATGCAACAGCCGGTGGTACACTTAACAATAAAACACCCGAAGCGACTTATGAATTTATAGAGGAGATGGCATTGAATAATTATCAGTGGCAACTCATGAGGACGAAGCCGATGAAAACAACCAGTGTCTTTAATTTAGATGCAGTCACCATGTTATTGAATCAAGTAGAACAATTAAATAAGAAAATTAATGGTTTATATGTTTCTACACAGGTACATCAGGTGATGCAATGCGATACGAATGGAGGAGGAATGAATAATCCAGAATGTTTACCTTACGGTCCTAGCACAGAGAATGAACAAATCAATTATATGGGTAATAATTCTAGGCCTTAAAATAACCCTTATAGTAACACCTATAATGCAGGTTGGAGGAACCATCCCAATTTCTCTTGGAGTGGTCAAGGAAATCAAAGAGCATAAGCCCTTCCAGGCTTCCAACAACAACCTTACCAGTAAGAGAAGAAGCCGAATCTTGAGGAGATGTTAACAAAGTTTATCTCGGTGTCAGAAACCTGCTTTCAAAATACTGAAGCAACATTTAAAAATCAACAAGTATCAATTCAAGGATTCAAGAACCAAATCGGCCAACTTGTTAAGTTAATCTCAGAACGACCATAAGGTAGTTTGCCTAGCAATACATAAACTAACCCAACGTAGCAACTTTATGCAATTACTGTTCGAGACGAAGAAGGGTTAGTTGAATCTGAATTAGAACCGAGGTAAGAAAGGGTTGAGGTAAGCCAGAATGAGCAAAAGCTGGTTACTGCAGAATATAAACCTCGAATGTCATATACTAACGCGACGAAGAGAGACCACACGAACGAACAATTTGGTAAAATTCTTAAACTTCTGAAAAAATTACATATTAACTTACTGTTTGTTGAAGCTCTTTCACAGATGCTCAATTCCTTTAAATTTTTAAATTAGCTTTTGGCAAACAAAAGGAAGTTAGATGATTCGTTGACTGTGGAGCTAAATGCAGTTTGCACGGCCATATTGCAAAATAAACTACCTGACAAAATGAAAGATCTAGGGAGTTTTACTATTCCTTGTTTAATTGGTAGTTTGATTATTAACAATGCTTTGGCTGATTTAGGGGCTAGTATTAATGTCATGCCCTATAAAATGTTTAAGCAATTAGGTCTTGGGAAACACAAACAAACTAGGATGAGTATTCAATTAGCAAATAGAACCATTAGATTTCCTAAGGGTATTATTGAAGATGTTCTCGTAAAAATTGATAACTTCATATTCCCAGTTGATTTTGTTGTTTTAGACATAGATGAGGGTAATGAAGTACCTTTAATTTTAGGTCGACCCTTTTTAGCAATTGCTAGAACTATAATTGATGTTGGTACAGGTGAATTAGTACTTTGTGTAGGTGATGATTACTCTCCAAGCTCGTGATTCTGTTAAGACATTTAATGATCGAGATGATTTTACAAGTTTTGTTAATATGAGTAACCATGTGGCTCAACCTTCTTTATAGGAAACCTCTCGGAAAAACATAATAGAGCCATGTTTCAGTCTATACGACTGAAATAGAACGACTCATGAAAAAGGAATGTTACAAATCGATAAACTGGACGAATGGCAGACACATGTCAAGGAGAAATCGAAAAAGCACGGTGAAGAGTCAAGGCAACGCCATGATGAACATGTGGATGGAGCGAACCAATTTAAGGTTGGAGAAAAGATACTTCTAGACAAAACGGATCCACGAATTTCCACTTTGGAGCTTGATACAAATGGATCAAACCCTTTTACGATATTGAACGTCTTCTCATACGGTACAGTCGAGGTAACTCTTTTTGAATTTAGCACATTTAAGGTAAATAATAATCGACTTAAACCTTATCTTGGTAGAATAATTGATAGTGAGAAAGAAAAGCTTCAGCTTCGCGAACCACCATGACTGCGTGTACATAAGGTAAGTCGAGCTTAGACTTTAAATAAGCGCTTCTCGGAAGGCAACCCAAGTTTTGACGCTGCTAATTCTCTTAAATTTATTTCAAGTTATTTTTAAAGCTAATTAATTTTAAAAAATAAAAAATGTGTTTTTGACCCACACGGCCTAGACACACAGGGCTGTCCTTAGCCGTGTGGATTCTAGGACTTAATTTTTCTAAAATTCGACTGTTACACGGCTTAAAATAGTCCACACGACCTGGACAAACGAGTGTGTCCTAGGCTGTGTGAACTCTGGAGCTAATTTTTTTCTATTTTATTCGAAGTCAGAGTGTTACATGGGCAGTAGCCATGGCTGTATGAGATACACGGCCAAGCCACACGGGCGTATGGGCTCTCACACAAGCATGGGAGAAGCGAATATCATACACGGCCATACGACATGCCATGTGTTCCACATGGCCTGGACACATGGACGTGTCTAACACCGTGTGAAGTCTGGGCTGGAGTTTTTAATCGCACACGGGCTGGGGAGAACCACAC
>CM025144.1:21809176-21827850 GCA_013467495.1 Gossypium gossypioides | reverse complement strand
TCAAAAAAAATTGCCCATATTAACACTACCACTTTAATATATAGCATAAAAGAAAAGTTTGAATTGTACTTGTATATTGTATGTTTCATAACTATGTGGTACAAGAAATGTAAGAAATGAGGTTAGAAGACATTCGAGGAAACGGGCTGACGACTCAACGGGTTTGAGCTGGAAGTTTTTGTTACAACTATGTGGTATATGGAAGGTAAGAAATGAGGTTATTATAAATTGTAATTTTTTTACTGAAAATTCTATTGTGTCAAAAGCAAAAATATTGTTGCAGGATTACATTTTAGCACTAGCACAGATGGTGAAGTCTAACAAAGCAGCCAGTAGCCAAGTGAGATGGCAACCTCCACCTACTACCTACTTTAAAGTGAAGTTGGATGCTGGTTTCAATGCAAATTTACAGCAAACAAGAGCGGGACGAGTTGAGGCTCTCTATGGATGTCTAGCTATATGGCTGAGATGACAGCAGCATTGAAGGCCCTGGAATCGGCGAAGAAACAAGTTAAAAGATCCTATACGTCCAAAGACAAGTTAACCCCCCTTGTAGGAAATGAAGATGTTGAATTGTCATGATTGATAGGCTCTTAATTTTCGATGAAAAGAAGAAGAGTTAGAGGCAGCAAATTGGTTTAGTTCTTCAATAAAATTATGGGATTCTGGAAGTAATATAAATTAAACCGAAACTAGGGGAAACCCATTGTTTACAGTTTCATGGATATGTAGGAGGAATGAGTTACAAACAATTTGTTGTTGGGACTTTTGAGATCATCTAATTAATGATAAAATCATTGCAAACAAGTTGGCAGCCGGTGGTTAATTTAGCCCATAGTTATCTCAATTGTCTTCATCTGTTTTTGGGAATTTAATAGCCAGTCATTGTCATGATGACTATCATGGTATCATAAGAAGGGGTAGTATCCATCATTTGCTGATGCAAGTAAGAAGCCGGATGAGTTTTTGCTTAAACAACCAAAGATTAGTTACAAATTGGTGGACTAATCTTTATGCTTTACTACGCAGATGACATCATCACCTATTATAACAGAGAATGTGATTATCCAAATGATCTTATCCATCCCATGTTCAATACTTATGGAAAAAGAAAATAAAGAAAATAATCTATCATTTTGTTCATTCTATAAATGTAAATTCATTATTGAGAACGAAACAAGAATAATCTCTCCGGATAACAATCTCTAGAGAGAGTTTTCCTCACAGCTCCAATGCTCACTTGCATTGCATGTATCCTAGCAATATTGTTTAAACTTTTGATGTAAGTACTTCCCTTAGGACCAGATGAATTAATCCCTCCATTATTAAATAGACCAATTTAATTCACGTATTATTAATAGAAATTAAATAAGATAAATGAGACATAACACTTTGAAATTAGGTATGTCACACCCCAAAAGCAGCAGACCTAAAAAGGGGAGTATATATGTAAATAAACTGTTTTGGCGTGCTATGACAGTATAATTCGCCACCTGCTAACTTGCTAATGAGATAGAGTATTGGCGTATACTAGTGTTAAAGCATCTGCCCGTTGGCAGTATCTAAGGATTTAATTACAGGGTATCTTCAAGTGAAGAAAGATTATGCCCAAGAAAGAGTGCACCTAAGAAAGAGTACGCCCCAAAGTTTTGGCTGAGCACTAAGGACCTATCAAGTGTATGAGGAAGCCGTAAGAAACTTAATTGTTTTTAAGACCACGCCATACGCGAGTCGCCACTAAAGTATAGTATGCTTGGTTTACATGAGGACTGTTCTAATTGGTTCTTATAATGAGATTAGTTGGGAGTCAATTGGATTGATTTGATCCTCCCCATGATTGGTCAACAGTAAAGTAGGTCTTCACCAGATTTTATTTTACCTACCCCTAGATTTGGTAGGGAAATTAGGGGGACGAGAGTATATTTATTTAAGGGATGGGGACATTCCAAATAGTTTTTCTTTCTGCTCAACATTTAGGTTCTTCTTTCTAACCTAAACGTTCTTTTCTTCTTCGTTAAGATAGAGCTAAGACCTCGTTTAATCAGTAGATGTTTAATATTCTGGCAAATCTTATAGCCCTGTACGTTATGATTGTTGATGAGTAAGGATGATAAAAGATGTAAGAACAGAAATGTATGAGTGAAAAGCCCTACTTAGGGGTTGCATGTAGTTGAAACGTTAGTAAACTATTTGTAAATGAGGATTCTAATGTAATTTCCATGATTTTGTAAGCAGCTGATGCTACTGGGTTGGGAAAGGCTTCTTCAGGAGCATCAAAATCTTCTAAGTTTCCCTCATCTATTTTTGGCTCTCTAAAGATGAAGTTGACCAATTACCTCTATTCCTTTTGGAACTTCTCCCAATCTTTGCCCTTAGGGTTATAGACATCAAAGTTTAAGGACTCAATAGTGTCCTTCTATAAGTAGTTGAAGTTCACTTAACTTAAATTGAGAGGACCCGCAACAAGTTGGGCATGAAGGACTAGGTTGGATAGTAGTATGGACAAGGCCTCTGCTAAATTTTTCTTAGTGTTTTCCTGGTGTTTTTTCAAAGCTTTCTCGTTGGATTAGCGTAGATGCCCCAACTCTAATAAATACTGTTGGTATTGAGATTTAAATTTCTCCTCTCAAGAGGATTCCCTTGTTCTTAGTTGATTGAATTCTTCCTCCATCTACTTGGCCTGGGTTTCTAAATCTTCATATTTGGCCTTCCAAAAAGAGACAAAGGAGTCAAGCTCTTTGATCTGGCTAATAGCTTCCTTATGACTCTGGCGTAGCTAAGCTAATGACTATTTGCCAAAATCCATAGTTTCTTCTAAACCTGCCTATTTGATGCTATTTTGATTACAAGCCTCTTGAAGACCCAGCTCATACACCTGTATTCAGCCGCTAAAACTTGACAAGACCCCGTCAGCACCGAAAGTGTAGGAAAAGAATGATTTGAAGAAAGAGAAAAGAGGAAAGCCTCCTTTTTCACCTACTGAAGTAAGATGTTATTTTGCTGATGCTTGATGGCTTCAAGAGAGAAGAGATATTGCCCTGACCTTATGAGACCACGCCATGGGAATATTTTTCCCGATTCGCCAAACAAAGTGTTAATGTGTAAGGAACCAAGAGGGGCTTCTGGTTGGCTTGGGCGTATTGTATTTCGTGTGAGTACAATCACAGGTGGATCTGAGATGTGGACTGGAAAGTCTGCAGAGTTAGCAGACTCTACTAGTACAACTAGATCAGGAGGAAGGGTAAGAATAGGAGGCTGGACAAGGGCAAGAGGAGTGATGGCTCTTATGAGAGCAGACCCTCTCCTAAGTTTGCGAGGGGTCAGGTGTGGATGGCCACTGCCCCAATATCTTGGGTGCTACCCTCCACCTTTGGCCTTTTTTGAGTTCTACTAGTTATTGGTGTGACGACAACTCTTTCACTTTAGTGAACCGCATCTAATAATGCTAAGGTGTCCATATTGGCTGTACGAGTAGGTGAGGAAGTACTAAATGTATGAGAAAAAGAAGATCTTGCAGCAGCAATAAGAGAGCTAGCCCAGTTAGGAGGAGTGAAAGACGTACCATAACTAATTATATTCCAATGGCGTGGACGTAGTCCACAAGTCTCATAGAAGAAGAAGCGAGGCTTCCTCATCCTCGTAACAAATCATCATTGGCGTTGTAAAGCCAAACCACCTTAGCAGAAGAAACATTATGGGAATCTGCCCATAGTAAAAGGTCATTCGCTTGATGACAATTTAGACTCAGCCATTGCAAACAATATTAAAAGATATTCTAGACAGTAACAATCTCCCTCAATTCTAGGATACACCTATTCCTTAACCGCTTAAATTGCTTCCAAGAAACTTCTAAATCAATGTGTTGGCTTTGTAGGTAGATGTCTTTCTGGGGTATGGACCATAAAGTGGGAAAGATAAAATCAGTTTTGAGCTTGCACGTGACTCTTATGAACTTGTCTTTCTTAAGATGGAGGTTTGAGGCCCAAATTTGGATAATGGGCTCGTAACACTACACTGGCATTTGCTAAAACGGGCCATCCCGATCAAGGTACATTGCCTTTTGATATTCAGTTGATAGATCCTTTGGAAAATGCCAAGAATAGGCGGCTTGTTATGCAAGCAACAATCGATGAAATAAGCCACCAATGCCCACTAGGAAAAGGTAGAGGTTGCCCTAGTGCGATGCCATATTCGTTGAGCACTGAACAAAAGAAGGCGTGAAGAGGCAAATAAAAGCCAACCTCGAGCAGAAAGAGGGGTAAAATAAAGCCCTCGGTGTTGTCACTCTGGTGGCACTCCCCTTGGACTAAACGGAAACTATAGGTGAAGTTTGGGCAAAGGATACCTCTAGCCTCTAGATATTGAGTCCAATCCTCTTTGGTAGTGCTACATTCGTACATGGGAGCAAGTACACGATGAGTTCCATTAGGACCTTTGGGTCCAACCAAGACAACGTTTCTAAGGTTATAACTTCTGCTATTTTGGGCATGGCCTCTTCCACGAGAAGTAGTTTAGAGCTATTTGAATAATAGAGAGAGAATGAAAAAGAGAGTTACCTCGGAAGAAAGTTGCAACTGAAGTTGAAAAGAAGCAAAGAGACTTGAGCAGAAAAAAATTAGGGCTCCAATGATGTAGAGAAAAATGTTGGGGGAAAGTGTTGAACATTCAATATTTATATAGAATCTAGCGTCTGTGAAAAGTTTCAAATTCAAAACCAGCTATTGGAATTCTTAAATCACAGCACGACACTTGTCAAGCAAAATGTTACGGGTTGTTTAAAAACACAGTAGTACCTGGAAACTATGTCCACAAGTCTAGAATTTTCCAATTGAGACTGTTTGTTTACATTCACACTAGTTGGAATCTCCAAAGTGTACGTCTTAGACGAGAAGTCTATCATGACTATGTTTGGGCATTTCGCCAAGCAATATACTACACCTGATCTAGGAAGTTGGCCACGCACTATTGATAGATGGGGATTTCCAGGTTGGTAAAAATTTTAGGGATGAAATTTCCTGCAGGAGGGGAGAGTTGTCACACTCCAAAAGCAGCAAATCCAGAAAGGTGAGTATGGTATGTATGTAAACTTTTTTGGAGCACTATGGTAGTATTACCTGCCACCCTTCTGATTTGCTGATGAGTTAGAGTATTAGCATATACCAACGTTAAAGCATCCGCCCGTTAGTGGTATCTAAGGATTTATTTACAGGATATCTTTAAGTGAAGAAAGATTACGCCTAAGATAGAGCGCACCTAAGAAAGAGTACACCCTAGAGTTTTGGCTAAGCACTAAAGCCTATCAAGTGTATAAGGAAGCCGTAGGAGACTTAATTGTATTTAAGACCACACCATACGTGAGTCACCAGCAAGATATAGTACGTTCGATTTATATGAGCACTGTTCTAATTGGTTCTTGTAACAGGATTAGTTGATAGTTAATTGGATTGATTTAACCCTTCCCATGACTAGTCAACAGTAAAGTAGATCTTCATCGGATTTTCTTTTACCTATATCTAGATTTGGTAAGGAAATTAAGGGGACCAGGAATATATTTATTGAAGGGAGGGGGACATTTCAGATAATTTTTCTTTATATTTAATGTTCATGTTCTTCTTTCTACCTTAACATTCTCTTCTTCATTAAGATAGAGCTAAGATCTCATTTAGTCAGTGGATGATTCAATCTTCTGGTAAGTTTTATAGCCCTGTATGTTACGATTGTTAATGAGTAAGGATGATAAAAGGTGTAAGAACAATAGGGTGTGAGTGAAAGACCTTGCTTGGGGGCCGTACATAATTGAAACATTAGTAAACTATCTGTAAATGAGGATTTTAATGGAAAATCTATAATCTTGTAAGTAGTTGCTGCTACTGGATTGGAAAGGACAATAGAAATAGAAGCTCTAAGTCAAGGTAATGGTATGCCTCTGGTGAGTCTCTAGACCCGAATTCTACACGATATATTTTGATGATTCCTTTTAATGATTGATGTTGATATAGATGTATATATCTTCTTAAGGAGTTGTATGTATGTATGTATGTATATATGTATGTATGTATGTATGTATGTATGTATGTATGTGTATTCTTTATGAAGCATTTGTATGTATGTATTGAAGTGTATGATGTGTTGCATAAAAATAATGATCTGTGGTAAGAATGTATGAGAAATTTTGTGTTAGGAAGTGTAATTCTGTTAAGGGTATGAGTAAAGTCTATGTAAATGTGCCCAATATGTTATTAGAGTGATACATGCAAAATTTTGGTTGGTGACAAAGGGGTTCAGGTAGAGTGTTGGGAAAATATGTGATATGATAATGGACCTTGCGGTGGTCCTTTGATGACGTTCACCGAGACAGTAAACTCAAAGGCTAGTATGGCAAAATATAGTCCTTCAAGACCGTAAGCACGAGGTCCACCGAGATGTTAAACACGATAAAAGGCCAGTGTGGCAGTTATGTGGAAAGACCTTGGCCATGTTACATTTTGGAAATGGCGGATGTGCCGTTTTTATCTACTAGGGTCTTTGTGTGCAAACCTCAGGCTATGCTGATTTTAGGCAAATCCATATCATCAAAAATGACAGTTAGTGTGGTGCCTTGGTGGTAAACCAAACTAAGCCCTTATGGCATATTGTTTGGGAAGCCTCAGTAGTGATGTTATGTAACACCCCAAACCCGACCTAGACATTATGGCCGAATCTGGAAATGTTACGAAAAAAATTTATAAATCCGACTTCTTTCTTTCTTTTTGAAAACATCATATCTTTTTGTTACTAAAAGAGTTCACTTATTTAAAAACGTGTTGTTATACTTATTAATTAAACCCATTGATTGTTTATGTTTTCAAAATATACTGAGTTTGTTTTCTTTAAAAACAATTGATCGTACAAACATTGTCATTTTCCAAAAAGCCATTTTATCGTGTGCTATGTCAAAACCCAAAACAAAAATCCAAATCCAAAAAAAATAAAGCCAAATGTCCAGAGAGTTCAAAAATTACAAAACTCGCAAAAATAGAATTTTAAATGAGCTAAATTAATGTAAATCAAGTTTTACGGAATTATGGATAAATCCAAGCTCTTGTCGCACAGACCCGCCTAAGTCTGAGGGTTACCTGAAAGTATTAAACAAATAGAGAGTGAGTTTTATAACTCAATGTGTAACTTAACGAAAACAAATTCACAGATTTAATACATAACAGAACATATACTGACGAATGTCTCATGTAGAATCAGAGTCACATACAAATTACAATCCTACCCCCATCCACTACATGCCATCTCCGACCGTCCCAACACCATATGGGGTATAAAACACCCACCCAGCCCTACACACCACTTAGTGTCCTAATGACACTTTTTAGAAAAATTGCAGCAGTGTTGCCAGTATATTGGCGAATCATTGCCTCACACAAAACACTTCCTCCTCATAATACATAACCCACCCCATAGCGAGATACAGACAGAATATTAGATATAACAGAATAACAGATACCAGAACGTATATCACATGTATGCTCGTATAACAGAAATTAAACATGCTTATACATAATAGATCAAACATATAGCATCTTATTACATGTATTTAGGTGTTGTTTACGTCAAATTCATATTATTAGATTAGCAGATTTCATGCTTTAGGGTTTATATAAACACACACTGACCCACAAAAGGCCCATAGTCGATCGAGACAATGTGTACGACTCTAGGGAAAAATTTTAAAATTTAGGCTTACACGACCCAAAATGGCTTGCCCGTGTGGGCCTCGATGCCCAAAATTACCTTTCCTGTGTGGCCCATACAGCCTAGCACACGGCCCACACACGCCCGTGTGGCCCACATAGCCCAAAATGGCTTAAACCATGTGTCACACATGGCCTCCCACACAACCTGTCACACAGCTGCGTGTCACACACGGCCTGGCTCACGGTCATGTGGCATCGACAAGCCCTAATTTTAACTTTTGTCGTTCGCTATTTTTTAAGTTTCTCGTTACACACCTTAATTGTTTTTGATGAAAATCCATCCACAAAGCTTCCAGATCCTAAAACGTCAATTAACACATAAAATTAAAAACGATTCGTGAAACTTATATCAAGAATTATTCACAACCACCCTCACTTGGTCCCCAAAA
The DNA here is from genome assembly GCA_013467495.1 of Gossypium gossypioides. Taxonomy (NCBI): domain Eukaryota; kingdom Viridiplantae; phylum Streptophyta; class Magnoliopsida; order Malvales; family Malvaceae; genus Gossypium; species Gossypium gossypioides. Next base: position 21,819,716 of record CM025144.1, on the reverse strand, counting down.
TATTCAAACACCTACTGATAAAACGAACAACAATTAACGATGCCTAAGTCGCTGGAGAAATGCCAAACGTCATTCGCTCCTCTCCTAGAACCACACCATACCAATTAACCAAACATCTAAAGAAGAAATCAACCCTTACTATTCAAACTCAGTATCCAAATGGAAACAAAAATACCATACTATCGAAAGCAAAAATTATACACTTACTCAATGAATTAGAAATACCCAAAAAATATCGAACAAGAGATTAATCACCACACTCGCATAAAGACTTGAGTCCAAAAATAAATACAAGCCCCCCACCAAACAGTTTTTGACGAAAGATCATAAAAAGAAAGAATTAATTTGAGGGGAAAAAGGCAAAAAAAAAAGAATAAAGATATAAACAATTTTCAAAACTCCACCTGACAGAACTTGGAGCGTGAAATGTGGGTAGTGATTTTAGGAGAAAAAATATATTATTGTTTCAAAATAAAACAAAAACCTAACCCTTAACTTCCTGATAGAAGTATGTGATCCGCCAATCGAGTGGAACGTGTACAAGGTGGTCAAGTTAGAGGTTGGCGTATAGTTACCTGCCAGAAATCAGAAAAGTATCCTCTAAAGTCTAAAAGGAAGTCCAAAATTCTTAAGTCGAGAAATTCATCAACATTATTTGAAGGTAATAATGGTTGAGACTCACTTAGTTCTGTTGAACTTTCAGGCGTCTATTTTGTAATGCAGGTTCTTGGAATTGAACAAGTACGTCAGGAGAGACCAAGCAAGGATTGTGCTAGGATGGTAGTTCGAAGAGTGGTATTATGCTACTTTTGAGAATATGTTGTATTTAATAAAATTTTCCTTTGATTATTTTGTCATTGAAAAGGTTATAAATAAATAAGAAGTATATCCAGTATGGTTTTTTCCAGTTGTGAATTTTTGTTAAGTATTTTTGTATTGTGACATCCTATATTCGGTTCGGGTATAAGGCGTTACAAGGTAAATTATTATAGTTTTAGTTAGAGGCATGAAAGTTAAGAACCCTATAACACCTAAAGTTGGTGATAGGTTAGGGCAGGAGAGTGGTTCGTGAAGAAACAAGAGAAGAAATGGAGGAAAAATATTTTAGTTTTAGAGACTTCCCCATCAAATGCGAAAATGTCCACTTCCAGTAGTCAGAAGTCTTTGATATAGATTTTTCAGATAGTGTTTAAACTACTGTGGCACTTGTTGAGGGTGGGTGGAGAAGTCTTTAAAGTGTCATTTGTTGGGTAATTGATCAGACCTTCAATAATCAAAGGTATTATCTCCGTGTCAGAGTTTTGTCCTAAGGCTCCGCAGAGAACCGTGTACGATTCATTGAGAGGGCACCTAATGTGGCACCCAAAACCCGACTAGGACGATCCGGCCCGAGTCCAAAACACCACATTAGCCACTTGCGTGACTCTCATCACCATCCATCATTCACACCATAAAAACACTAATCACAACATACAAATAGATGCATAACAATTATTTGTAAAAAAAAGAAGAATAAACATACTGACCTAGAGTCATGCTCTTTAACATAAACATAAATACATCAATTCAGGGGTAATTTTATCATTTTACATTTATCATGTGATTGCTGGAAAAACATCAAGTTAGACATTCACACAAAAAATAGAGTTTTAACACAAAAATTTAAAATAATCGATTAAACTCGACAAGTGAAACTTATTTGATTTAAAAAAAAAAAGATTCAAAGGCTAATTCGTAAATTTGGCGAAATATCTGGAACATCTTTTGACAAAATTAAACGTAGATTTATGAAATTTAACATATAAAACTGTAACAAATTGTAGCATGTTTACGAAAGTGTACATAGTCGTTTAAGTAATAAGTAAAAATGAATTATTGTCTCCATAGGGACTGTATAAGCTTAATCAAATATTTGTAAAATTATAAATTCACAATTTGATGTAAAAATTTAATAATTTGGATGGTGATAATTAAATTAAATAAAGTTCACTAGATGTAAAGAATGATGCCTATGTAAATCTAATCTAGATGCAATTTAACTAAATGTATGAATGAAGACTTTAGCAATAAGTTTATGCTTGCTCCTAAGACACACAAAGCTTTACGACAATATGATTCACCAATGTTGCAAGGTATCATAAAGCTTCCAAGATTCTTCAATTTCGGAGGTAGCTTGTTTTATAAGAATGCACTACACTCCTTCGTCAAAGCGACAGTCTCATACTCACTAAGTTGTTTCTTCTTGGACAAGATATCCTTCATAAACATCACATAATTAGGCATTTTTTCTGAAGCCCCACTAATGGAATGTTGATGTGTAATTGCTTTAAAACATCCAAGAACTACTTGAATTCTACCTCTCATTTCTACTTATTCTGCTGAAGTCTTTAAGGATATGGAACTCTAGGTTGATATGGACAATTTTTCTAAAGAGGTAAATCTGTAAAAGAAGGTGTTAGTTTTTTAGAATTCATTAGTTTAGGGTTTACCTCATCAGATTTTTCAGCATCTTATTTTTTTGTTGTAGGAACTTCAACTGTTGGTAAACTTCCCTTCTTTTCAATAAGCTTTTCTTTAACCACAACCTTCTTAGGCTCTAAAGTCTTACCACTTCGTAACTCTACCACTTTACAATATTCCTTACCCAAATTTCTCAGATATTCTGTGTCGCTTGACAAGGCTGCTTGTAGTCTACTATGAAGTTCAGTAGCTAATTGACCCATAAGGTTCTCCAGATTTTTCAGCGTTGCTGCTTGACTTTGGATCAAGGCGTCATTTTTCGCCATGTATGCCTTCAAAAACTTCTCCAAATTGTTTGATGGTTCAGTTTGAAGTGGTTTTGGGGCTTGTTGATTAAACCCTTGGGTTTAGTTGGGTCTCTGATGCATCTGATTATTGTTCGATCCATTTTCTTAATTACTCTAGGAAATGCTCAGATGGTTTTGCCATGAAAGATTGTAGAAGTTGGACTGCGGTTCTTATCCACTCCTATTTTTATACTGGTTCCTTACATATACACTGATTCGAAATTTGAAGGGAAATTCTCGAAAGAATGATCATCCCCACAGTATACACAGGAAACTATCTCATACTGACTTGGTGATTGAGCTGCAAAATTATTCAAACCATTAGTGGTAAACTATTTTAACATAGAGGAAATAGAAGATACCTGAACAGAGAGTGAGGTCAGTGTGTCTGCTTCATGCACACCGGCTGACAAATTGAGCAGGCTACACATCTTCCTGAAACTGCTCGATTTGTCAGCCATTGCTAGTTATTACTTGTGATCTTTTCAAAGATCTCGTAAGCCTCGTCCTAAGACTTAGCCAAAATTGCACCATTCGTAGAAGCATCTACCATTAATCTTGTGCGTGCATTGAGACCATTATAAAATGTCTCCAATTGGATACAGTGAGGAATCCCATGATGAGGACACTTATGAAGTAATTCTTTGAATCTTTCCCAAGCCTCGTACAAAGACTTGTCATCCAATTATTCAAAAGTTGTTATTTCATTACACAACCATGCTCGTGCTCGATCTCGCAATATGTACGGAAACAGTTTTAACCTTAGTGCATCTTCAATCACACCAGCTAACTTAAATGAATCACTTACCTCCTTAAATAATCAAAGGTGTAAGTGTGAATTTTCTGTGGCCATACCACTAAACTGGCCCACCATTTGGAGCATTTGAAACATCACTGGTTTCAATTCGAATTGGGGTGCCTTGATATTTGGCCTTCTAATTCCCGAATTTAACTCATTGAAGAGTGGCACAACGTATTATCTGATGGCACAATCCCTATCATCAGCAATAAGGATTGGGTTGTGTACTTGATTGACTCCATTACCTTGTCCATCGTTTTGATTTCCAAGGTCCATCTTGGCTTGTCTTTGAGTAGATCTTTCGCGTCTTCTTTGTCTAAAAGTCTACTCGATTTTAGAGTCCACGGGTAATAGATCAATGATTCGATCTATGCTCATAAAACCTAATAAATAAATAAAGAATAAATTAGTAGCGAATAAAAAATAAAAACCAAACTGTAAAAATAATTTCACAAAAAATGATTAAGGCAACAGTCCTCGAAAACGGTGCCAAAAACTTGTAACGAATTGTTACGTGTTTACGGTGCCAAAAATAATTTAACTAAATGTATGAATGAAGACTTTAGCAACAAAAACAATCAACATTAAATGGGCTAGGATAATTATATTAAGTAATTCAATTTACTTTCATCATGCTAACATGTTCGGAATTACTTCCATGGCAACTCGATCTCTTATGGGCTTGGAAACCAAATTAAGCCCTCTCGAATCTTTTCCTTAGTTAAATATGCATGTTACTGATCATATTAGACTAAGGGTTTCTTAGCATTTATGCAAGGTCACAGGGACATTTACATATATAATAGTTTAATTACATAAATCTAAAAACCATGCAAGATAATAGAGCTAATTAAAGATATTATGAACCTTAACTTAGTTGGTTGTAATGACCTAAATTAAGCATTGCACTTTTCAATTATACGTCTACTAGCCGTTGTCTGGTTAGGATCGTTCAGTTAATCTGAGTGCACCCAATCACGTATAAGTGAAATGCATCATGATATTAATTGAAAACATAATTGACTGAGGCACAAAATGTGTTAATATGAATTAAATAAATCTCATTAATTTAATATAATTATCTTAGCCTATATGAATTAGAACTTCATAATTGATATCAAAAACATAAAACTCAAAGCAAACATGTTAAAATACATAATCAAGAGGAAAGAGTAGACTCAGTTCAACAGCCTTTTGGATCTATTCTGACTGATGTGCTCAACTCTGCTCAGTTCAGTAGCCTTTTGGATCTATTCTGACTGAAGTGCTCCTCCGTTTCAATTGAAGCTTCTCTTTCTAAGGGTTTAGAAGGTTTGACAAATCTTTTGATGCTAAAGATGCGAGAAGGGATGGACGGCTATGCAAAGGAAAAAGGGGGAAAGGAATTGGGAGAAAACTAGAGTGAGTGAGAGAGGAATGTTGAGTGATGAGAGATGATTGAAAAGTGAGGAATAACAAGGTATTTATAGGTGAAGGTAAGGGTTTGAGTTTACTAAAAATAAGTTTAAATTTCCTTCCTTCCCTCTCTCATGTGGCCGACCATGCTTCAAGGAAAAGGGATGACCAAGTTTTCTCAATTTGAATTTGAATTTCAAGTTAAAAATAGCTATGTAATGGACGGTTTCAACAGGGAAGTTGTTGGGCCGAATTCTTATTATTTTCCAACTATAGGGACCTTCAATTAAATATCCCAAAACACATTTTGGGCACTCAACATCAAGTTCCAAAATTGGGCTTTTAATTCCCCTTGTTGGACGATTTTTTCAGTCCAATAACTTATCAGACATGTCCATATTTTATCACCTTTCTTTACTAGGTCAAGTAGTCAACCCCATGCCAAAAATTGCATGGTCTTGCCGTCCACATGGACAATTTGTGCATGGCCATCTTTTATTTATTTAAATTATGTCTCCAATGGACATCCTATATAGTGAAAAATACATACATTAATAAATTAACATGAATTAATATAAAATATGCATGAAAATCATGTAATTAAGCATAATTTCACATACTTTCTAAATTCATGTCTAAAATTATTAATTAAGTAAAATTCACTCATTTCAATAATAATTACTTGAGATAAACACAATAATTAAGTAAAAAGGTGGTAAAAAATATAAAAAAGCCCTTTATAATTTCGAGTTTACAAAAATTCAATCATGCAAAATTTCAAAGCAATTCATAACATTTTGGCCATCCAATTACATAACATAAAGTCTAGGATGAGATTGCAAAGAAAGCAAAACAACTCAAAAGAAACAGTGAGTCAAGTCGTGACCACGCGATTTACCTCGTCACGATGTGGTCTGGGCTAGGTTTCTCATCACGGCGATGCGACTTTGGTATTCCTGACGTCACCTCCTCATTATGACGTCATTCGAATGACGTCGCAATGTCGACTACATATTATGCAATAGTAGCCCAACAAGTTACAATTTTGGTTTGGCCACTTCCACACTTACCATTTCGTGCATTTCAGGTCTAAACTCAATCTACAAAAGTCATATTACTCTCATTCAACATTTAAAACTTGCTCGCAACCTCCATAACACATCATGACATATTTTGACCTTCTAAGTAAACAATATATACTTACATATATCATTAGGCTTAAAAGCAAATACTCAACTTATCAAATCAACATATCTTGTTTTTTCTAAAGAACCTATATGCACAAAATGAACTATTACAATTGAAACATTCTAAAACAGTAGTGTACTATTCTATCCATTAAATCACATTTCAACCACTTCTCAACTTCTTTTGAAATAACTATATCAAGTAAGCATAATATGCATCATCCATAAAAAAAGTAAACACAAATCAAAGTTCCAAATCCAAAATAACAGTTCAAAAGGTCTACCCCCAAATTGAATTTCCATATTGCCTTTGTTCATAGCTTGAAACCAAAATCACCTACTTAATAGTTATGCCTTTTATTGATCACCACACTTGCCCACTCCTCACTCCTTTGATGCGCTACTAGCCTGCAAGTTTTGGGGAAAGAGTGTGAGCTTAAACAAGCTTAGCGAACGCTCAAAAGTAATTTAAGCATACCTAATCACAAAGGTTAAGTAAGAGCATACTATAGGCACATTCACAAATCATTTCCATCAAGTTATAGCATTCTTTTCATGCTTTCTATGTTTAACAAGTTTATAATTTACTTCTAGATATAATCACGCACGTCATAGCTCACATATTTCAAATAATGATAGATTGGCAGCTTGAGGTTAAGAAGCATATAAGTGGACTCAATTACCACACATTAGATAAATAGATCTCTATTACACCAACGAATCAAAAAGTCTAACATGTCCCTTCAAGTGTAGCCTTAAGCTAAACACTCTCCAACACATGATACATGTCCCGTTGAATGGAGCAAAGCTCAACATTCCCTTATCTCTCCATCCTATCCCAAGGCCTCAATCGCCCGATCACAAAACACAAAGGTGAGTACTCACAATCCTATGGCATGCCAACTATATCCAATGGTTTCAATAGATCACAAGGCCAAAATGTCCACAATTACACATGTTTCTTTCCTGATTTATGCACATTTAGTCTGATCATAACCAATATATTCACATTCATTACACATTCACATAGCATGCTTACCATATTCACAATTAAGGCACTTACAAGTGATAAAACAATGCTCAAAAGACCACAAACACATTAGATCTCATATATGTACACTAAACTAGTAAATTATATATCATATATTGAATTTAACCCGTATCACATACTATTGTGACACAACGACATCACATTTAACCTCATTCAACATTGTTTTCGCAAAAACATAGCAAAGGAAGTAGGAAGGCTTACTCTCAGAACTTAGGATAGATGTTTAGGCTAACCTAAGCTCTCGGTTAACACAATGAATCATGCACACCAATAGTGACTTAAGAATACTCACCGATCTCACTTTCGCTTGCTAGTTGAAAGCTTAAACAAGGTTCGCCTTGCCTTTCGACTTGCTCGTAGAGGGCTCCGATGGATTTGAGACTTCCTATACATAATACACACAATACATATATGTCATTATCAACCACAAACACCACAAAAATAAAACAAAAACGCAGATCCAATCTAACTCTTTTTAAACTGAAAATTTCGAATAGTTAAGCTAAAACTTAAATTTCTTGATACAATCTCAGTTTCATTGTTTGAAATTGATTCTAAATATCTAATTAATAACTTTAGAACAAATCTAAACCATTAAAACACCTATAAATTCAAATTTAAAATTTTTCGAAAAATTTGACGTTTATGAACATCTTGAACAAAAAATCGTTAAATCTTTCAAATCTCTTAAAGATTGGTTAAAGAAAGATTAGAAACCTTTTTATTTAATCAAAATAAGCTGAAAATCTCTTAGAAATCAAAGTTTAGTTTGGAAATTCAAATTTCACCATTATTGATCTCAATTTTTGACATAATCCATTAAACTCAAACCTTGATTCGTGAAAGTAGGATGCACAAAAACATGATCAAGAAATAGAATCTTACCTTGTTTGGTGAAGAAAAATGAACGAGAGATTGAATTTTGAAAAATTCGTTTGGAAAAAGAATGAAAAAAATTGATGTTGTTTTTTACAATTTCTTTAAAATTGAAAGAGACTTTGGTGTTTGAAAGATGAGAAATTGCAGTGTGCAGGGAAAATAGGCTAATTTTTTTAACATTGGTATAACTGCATTTGGGCTACTCCCAAATTTAATCCTTTTACAAATCAGTCCCCTTTTCTAGTTAAAATCATTTTTCTCGATTATTTTTAAAATTAATTTTATTTTTCAAATCCGATTTAAGGAAAATAATTTTCGGTTACTTAATTTCGAATTCTCAAACCTAATTTTAGGCCATAATTTAGGAAACTAATCCCAGGCCCAAATCAACAAAACCAGATTCATTAGCCCAAAACTATTATCCCGAATTTTTGGATGTGACACCTAAATTAGTGGTACCTGCAAGATTTGGGAGAGGTATAAGTATAAGGCATGTGAATAACAATTGAACTACATGAGCGCGGGCGACTTGAACCACCAACCTGAGGTTTATAAGGCCCTTACCTGCAACCATATTACTACTTAGGCTACATTAAGCCTTAAGTTGGTAGTTCGAGTCATCTGAGCCCAGGTAACTTGATTATGATTCACACGTCTTATAGTAACATAGCTCCCGAATCTTACTAGTACCACCAATTGAGGTGCCCCTTTTTGTGAACTATACAAGACTTTCCGCTGAGGTTGGACACAAAACTCCGACAGGTGAATAACAACTTTGGTTATTGTAATCTAATTGACTGCTTGATAGACAATACTTCAAAGATTTCTCTCCAACTAACAAACCCACACTCAATATAATTTAATTTTAGCGTCACACACAAGGATGAATTGCCCCACACCCTATAGTTTAATAAAAATCATGGCTACAAAAATCTGTTCTTGGTGTATTAATTAGTGGATTAGTTTATTCGTACTGATTATCCATCGTTGCTAGATATTAGCAAACCATGGTTAAAAAAAATAAAAAATTCCAATTAGAAAAATATACCTCTCTGCATCATCAATTCAACGTCATCCTGTTAACCTTCGTCCTCCACAAACCAGATAAGGCTTCGAGTATATGTAAATATGTTTAATCCATTACAGAAATCCTCAACTGGTAGAACAAGCAGAGAAAAATACAGTGTTTTACAGCATTCCCTTTACAGACCGACATTGTATTTATAAAACTATGAATATAGGAGTGGAGTCTGAAAGATTAGCAGATAACACAAGAATTGGGATGGTCTTCTGCAAGGACAACACGGTGATATGGAGTCATGTAAGGATTGTATGCCTTGTAAGCCTTGAGAAGCTCAGCAAGTTGTTCGCTTTCTTTCTTTTTGTTATCATCCTTCTTGGCGCCTTCATCTTTCTTGCCTTCTCTATCTTTCTTCTCTTCTTTGGCTGGTCCCACTGTTAAAATCTGAGTGTACCATTGTTTCCTTAACTTCCTCACCACCACCACTGGGTCAACTTCCCCTATCACTGTTAACTTCTTATCCTTCATGTCTATCGCGATTGAATCCACTCCTGATAGCCCAGACACTGCTTTCATGGCTTTCTGTTTCTCTTTGTCATCATGTAAATTCAATTTCAACACTACTTTCTGCAACAGAACCACACAAAAAAAAAAAGATTATCATGTCAGAGACAAGAAAACATCCCTGTTCTGAATCTGTCCTGTCTATTAAGACAAGAATCCCATGAAAAAAACCAACATCTTTTAGTACAGTTGCCATCACAATAAAGCACTTTAGTTGATGAAAACAAGCAAATCCTAAAATAACTTTTAAAAGCATGAAAAAGGAACCCAAAAAGAACTTTCAAACAAGAGTCAGATAGAAAGATACTAAAGATGGTTACTTTGTTATTGTTTTCCAATATTAGTAATAAAGAAAACAAGATTTGATGTTACAAAGCCAGTGGATGAAAACATAAAACTAATTGAATAATGGAAGATTCATTCTCTGCTGAGAGATTGGGATAAGAATAGATTAAAAGAAGGAAACTTGAGACCTTCATTGCTGTTGAAACTTGGACTGTGACCTAGATTTGATTAAACTACAGCACGTGAATTTGTAAGAGAGACAGGAGGTCACAATATATAAACAAACAGAAACATGGCTAAGCAAAAAACTGAAAAGAAATTTTATTTATGCATCTGATATAGAATTGTTCAATTCTTTTCATGTGTTTGAATAATGTTTCGAAATTACATTTTCAACCAAAATTAAAAATGTACTAAAAATAAAATGAGAGAAAAAATAGGAGCAACGTGGAATTGGAACAAAGGGTTTGTGTCCAAATTGCACAACTCTGACCATTTCCCTGTCTAAGTAGGCAAAGAAGATGACAAACCAAACCTATTTAATATTTATTG
>CM025144.1:21773985-21786787 GCA_013467495.1 Gossypium gossypioides | reverse complement strand
ACGCCATACAATATCAATTCCTTTTATCTATTTGGTTTCACTTAACATGAAATTTTAAATTTTCATTAATAGGAATATGAAATCATCATATTTCATCCGGTAAGTATTGATTTCTCAATAATAAATATATTTTTGTTAGCGATGAATTGTTTGTTCTTACAATTAAATAAACAATTGAAACTTGAAAAATAAACAAAGGAACACATGAATTGATTATGCAGAATCTCTTTTACGCTTGCAAGGCCTTACTCAGATGATAATCTACTATAACTCAATCATATCTTATATAATTATTTAGATTTACTCATCCCTAAGCCAATGCCCTATGAAAGCTTAGTTCAAACTAGTAAATAGTTTTTTTCCAATATAAATACACTCATGAATGTTCTTCACAGTCAAACAAATTGAGCTCTATATTTCGTGCACACAAAAAATAATAAACAAGTTTTTAATATTTAGGCTTTTGTAAACTTGTGAATGAAAGCTAGTATATGATCAAATTAAACCGCAGAAATTTTGCCCTAACTAAACTCCTTGATATGGCATAAGATGAAAGAGGTATTCACCAATTAAAATTCAACTAGTCACAAATCTTTTTAAACAAGGCAATTAAATCATACTAGAACTCTTCAAAATATCATTGCTTGACAGAATATCTTCACAAATAAAAGTAACAAAAATTGATGCTCAAAATCACTTGAAAAGATGCTCAAAATAGTCAAAGTAATCGGGTGAAAGTATTCCTACCAAATAGACAAGTTGTCATCAGTTCTATTGCAAAGTAAATTGCAACTAACTATGTAATTGGTAACACTAACACTCTACTTTTTTAGCTTTTTTATCAAAAAAATCTAGAGAAAATTTTCTTAAGCAACGTAAGCATAAAATATAGAAACTTCCAAGGTAGAAACTCCTCTTAAGAATCACCAACAACAGTTATGTAAACTAATTATCAATACTTTCATTTATGAAACGCTTTTGTGACATCAACTTCATTCTCTTAAAGCAATGTGTTGTTTAACTTAGGCTTCTTCATTTCAGTATGAATTCTACCTCTTTAAGCATCTTAACAACACATATGGTTTTTAGCCTTTTGTTCATTTACTTTGAGATCAAAGGTACGTTGGTCCTATTAGTCATTTTTCTAGTAATTTAAGGAATCAGGTTCGACAAAAGCACATCATCATCATCATCATTGACAGCATATGTTTTTCCCTTATCAATAATATTTTTTAGAGCGTCAACCATTCATGTTTTACCCTTGTTGGCAACTTTCTTCTTAGGATAGGCTTCCTCAACAACCTTAGTACCAACAACTCGAGTTATTCTTTGAGTTGTAACTTAGTTTACAACCACCTTAGGTTATTTAGATTCTTTCTATAGTTCATTGCCAGCATCCTATTCTTCTTGATCATCGATGTGAAAAACTCCTTTAATTAATTCTTGAAGACCAGGTTCAATCTTAGAAGTCTTAATCGTTTGTTGTAATCCCTCAATGACATGATCAATGGCTTAATCTTGATCAGGTTGGATCCTTATTCTATTTGTTTTCTATTTTGTTTTCTCAAATCTTGTATAGCATCATATACAACCTTATGATATCTAGTCTTATCATGTTAATGATTTGTAGTATGTTCAAAAGCATATTAATATTTAAGGTCTACAAGATCTTCCACCCTAGGTCCATAAAGATGTGAAACCATACCATTAGGTAATTTAGTTACGATAATTGTAACTGGAGAAGGAATTGAAAGGTTTTCTTCTATTTCAAGAACAATCAGATCGACTTGAATTGATTCTAGAGGGTTACTAATGAGGTTCCCTCATTTTATTCTTCTGATATTCTTTTTAAGGATTGAGGAGAATGTGATCTTTCTTTAAAAGTTTCAAACGATAATGGCTAAAAGTTCTAGTCATTTTCACGTGATTTATTTTTTTATATTAGAAGAAGGGTTTGAGAGAAGTTCTTGTGAAAAGGTTTCTTAAGAATAACTGACGGCAAAGAAAGATTTCCTTTAGGGCTCTTTGGTAGTTGAGTGGAATCAAATAACATTAGAGTGAAACTTTTATCTCATAAATAAATGAAACCTTTAGGATCTTCCCTCAAAAAATTTAAGAAAGAAATTTTGGCAAAATTAATCCCTCAAAAAATATAATTATGAAATCAAAATTGAATATTCTTAATTTAATAAAAAAAAAACCAAGAATAAAGAATTTTGGTCTCAGGCCTTCAAGGCCAAATCCAACTAGACAAACACCTGCACCATTTCTCAATTTCTCAAATTGAGATGCACCAAAATTTCAATAAACAAGTCAGCTTTTATTATCACAGCTTCTACTAATTCCTTTGTGAACTGATTTCTTATTTCAATATACATTGACTTAGAAAGAACATAGAATTTTTAGACCTGTTGATTCCACTAGAGTTGTCACTATAGAGAGTTGCAACTGAAGATGCACCTCCAAGGTCTTCTAACATCTATCTAATCCACAATAATTGCACACAACAACTACCTACAACCATGTACTTTGCCTTAATTGTTGACAAGAAGATTTAGGGTTTCTTTTTATTATACCATGATACCAAGTTTGTTCTTAGATAAAAATATCTTCCTTATGTGATATTCTTATCATTCACATTTCTTACCTAATCTACATTATTAGAGCCAACCAAGCTCATTTATGTGTCCTTTTGGCAGTCAAATACCAAGATCAAAAACATCATTAACATATCTAATAATACATTTAATAGCTTTTGAATGAGACTTTTAATAATAGATCGGTACCTGGCACACACATTTATACTATGGCACAAATTTAACCTACTTGTAGTAAGATAAAAGAAAAATGATATCAATCATGCTATAGTAGTTGCTAAGGTTAGTTCAACTTCCTTCGTATTTTAGTTAAGTTTCTCATAAACTCCCATAGGTGTCCTTATGGCCTTTGACCCTCTAAGACATATTGTTTCACTAAGTTGCAAGAGTACTTCTTTTGGGATAGAAGATTCTATCTTTGAGCTACTTGATCTGAAATCTCAATAAGTAGGACAATTCTCCCACCATTTCATCTCAAAATCATACATCTTGAAAAAGGCTTCTTTAGCTTGTTGATATGTTGAGCCAAATATAATTGCGTCCCTTTAGATTTGTGAAACATTAATCTCATCTTTGACCTTTTTTATAAATAATATTTTATCCACATCGCCTCATATATAACCTTATTCTAATTGAAACTTAAAGAGCCTCTTATACCATGATCTTGGAGCTTACTGTAAGCTATAAAAGGCTTTAGTAAGCTTGTAAACATGGTTGGGATGTCTAGGATCCTCAAAACCTCTAGGTAGCTCAACAAAGACCTTTTTATTGGTGAATCCATTTAGAAAAGAACTCGTAAAATCTATTTGAAATAACTTGATCTTAAGGTAAATTGCAATTGCCAACAACAATTTAATACCTTTAAAATGAGCAACCGGTGCAAAGGTCTCATCAAAGTCAACTCCTTCCATCTAAGTGTATCCTTAAGCCTCAAGACTAACTTTTTTCCTAGTGATGTTTCCATGCTCATTTATTTTGTTCCTAAAAATCCATATTGCACTAATCACGTTTTTACCTTCTAATTTAAAAATTGATTGTTATACATTATTCTTCTCAAACTTGTTGATTTTTTCATGCATGATCTATATTTAGTGTTCATCCTTAAAAGCTTCTTTCACTTTCTTGGGTTCAATAGAGGATATGTAGCAAGCTAGTCTAACCATATCACAATAATTTAGTCCAAAATTACCCCTTGTTCTTATGTCACTATCAACGCCACCAATACTGATATCCAAATGATGGTTTTTACATGCCCTATAAAATGGCTAAAGTTGATCATCTATAAGATGATCTTCACAGTTATTCTACTCAATTGCTTTTTCAGTTGAAATTTTTTTTGCAAGTACTTCTAATATCATATTTAACCATCACATTAATGGATTTCATCACAAATTTAGTTTGTTTGTTATACACTCTATATGCCTTTTTATTTGATAAATACATAAGAAATATGCCTTTACCATTGCGTGCCTCGAACTTACTTTAGTAGCTTTCGTCTTGAAGTATGCAATGTACTCTCCCAAACACATAAAAGTACCCTACTACTAACTTCCTTCCTCTTCATATATCATAAGGTGTCATCCTCATTTTAGCCTTAGCAAGACTATTAATCACTTGGAAATTTGTTTTAACAATTTATGCCTAAAAACTATAAGAAATTCCCTTGGCATTTAGCATAACACAACCCCATTCTACTGATTTTTTTATAGTAGAAAGCTCATGTTAAAATACTACATTGTCACAAAATCGCTTCTAATCCTGGCAATTTTCTTAATCAACTATTATTTCTTATTCATCATCTTCTACATAACTTTTTAAAGGCATTGAATTCTTTAATTTATCATGCAAAAGTCTTACCCATGTAAACTTAAAAATTCATTTGCACATACAAGAACATACCTTTTATATCCTAATATATCAATTTGCTTTAGCCCCATCAAATCCATGTGCAATGAAGCACAAATGAGTCAACTATTTAAATTAGTTCCAACTGATGATATGACTCACACTATAACACCCTATACTTGATCCGATTTACTGGACCTAGATATAAGATGTCACAATACTTAAATACCTAACAAAAATTTTTCAACTGGCGAAAAATCATATTGGATGTACCTCCTATTTATTTAATTTTTTTTCTAAGTCAAAAGATTTGAAGGAAATATTTATTAATTACAACAGATTCTCGAAAGTAGTTTAAGACATTACAACTTAGATTTTTGTTAAACCATACTTAATTATGGTGTAGAGTATTATTGGTCATATATCCAAAAATGCCCCTATGTATGCATAATATCGCTCTTTAAACTGCCACCATGATGAATTCCTGGCTTGGTCCCCCCTGGTGCATTGATTCAATTCTAAGATCCTGCATAACAAATAGACACCTATAAGTTCAACGGAACTTAGTGAATCCCAACCATTTTTACCTTTAAACAATGTTGTTGAATTCCTCAACTTAAGAATTCTAGACTTCCTTTCAGGCTTTCGAGGATATTTTTTTTATTCCTGGTGGATAACTATACGCCAACCTCTAACTTGACCACCTTATATGCATTCCATTCGATTGGCAGATTATAGACTTCCCACCTTATAGTGGATCCTATTTCACAATCGCTTGGAGATAGATGTTGGATACATTTCTCAGAATGATATGTATATGGACACTACTCTCGGCGAATTCTTATACTTGCTCTGGCTGCTATTAGAATACCAATCACATTGTATCTTCAAGTTAATCAAGACAATGAACTTGATTCAATGAAGGAAATATTTTAGATCATCTAATAGAAACTCAGATGACTTTGATACAAAATGTGAAAACTTCTAAGTTTGGCAACACTTATACCACTCATGACTACATATATGCCAAGTTTTCTAACCTAACGAGTTACTATGGTTGATTCATCAGTCAGGTACACTACCAAGAACTCTTTCAGAAAATTCCTTAAAGGCATACCCAGATCTAGCTACAAAGGTGGACTAACAACTCGCCACACATGCGTTACAGAATTTATCTTATAGACTTTTTAGATAACTCACCACAAAGGCTTGGTTTGGCGTGCCACTAAGGCACCACACAAACTGTCATGTTTGACGATATGGATTTGCCTAAACTCAGCATCGCCTGAGGTTTCCCCATCATCGCCCTTAAGACACGCAAAAGCCCTAAAAGACAAAAGTGACTCATCCACCATGTTCAGAATGTACCACAACCATGGTCTTTCCACGTAATTGTCACTCTGACCTTTTTTCGTGTTTACTATCCCGATAAACATCATGTTTACGGTCTCAATGGACTACATTTTCATCATACTGGCCTTCATTTTTACTATCCCGACAAACGTCATCAAAGCACCACTACGGGGTTCATTATCACATCACATATTTTTCTCGACACTTCGCCTGAACCCCCTTATCGCCAACCATAATTTGTCATGCATCACTCGAATAAAAATATGGACACGTTTACATAGATTTCATCCATACCCTTTATGGAATCATACTTCCCGTACATGCTTACCACACATCATTATTTTCATGCAGTACATAGTACACTTCAATACATACATACAAATACTTCTTAGAAAACACACCCACATACATACATACTGCAACTCTTTAAGAATATATGCTCATCTATATGGACATCAACTATGAAAAGAATCATTATAAGATAACATGTAGGAGACGATCTAGAGACTCACTAGAGACCTACCATTACCTCAGCTTGGAGCTTTTGCTTCAATTGTCCTTCTCAATCCAACGGCTGCAACTGCTTAAAAGATCATAGAATTTCCATTAGAATCCCCATTTACAAATAGTTTACTAATATTTCAACTACATGCGACCCCTATACAGGGCCTTCCATTTTCTTACACCTTTTAACATCATTACTCTTCAACAATCGTAACATACAGGGCTATAAGACTTATTAGAAGGTTGAACCATCCACTGATTAAATGAGGTCTTAGCTCCATCTTAATGAAGAAGAAGAGAATGTTTAGGTTAGAAAGAAGAACCTGAACGTTGAGTAGAAAGAAAAATCATCTAGAATGTCCCTTTCCCTTTTATATATACATACTCCCGGTCCCTTTAATTTCCTTACCAAATCCAAAGGTAAGTAAAAGAAAATCCGACGAAGATCTACTTTACTATTGACCAGTCATGGGGAGGGCCAAATCAATTCAATTGACTCCCAACTAATCTCATTACAAGAACCAATCTGAACAATGCTCATGCAAACCAAGCGTATTGTACCTTGGCAATGACTCGCGTATGGCGTGGTCTTAAAAATAGTTAAGTCTTTTGCAGCTTTCTCATTTACTTGGTAGACTCTTCGTGCTCAACTAAAAACTCTTGAGCGTACTCTTTCTTGTGTGTACTCTTTTTTCACTTGAAGATGCCCTGTAATAAAATCCTTAGATATCGCTAACGGGAGGGTACTTGAATGCTAGTATGTACAAATACTCGAGTTCGTCGGCAAGTTAGGATGGTGAATTATACTATTATAGTGCGCCAAAATAGTTTACATACATACATACATTACTCACCTTTTTGGATCCGCTACCTTTGGGGTGTAACACACACTATTGCTTTTGATGGAAAAACATGGAAGGGATACACCACGAAATTTTAAAAAAAAATTATATAATGAAGAATCAACGTAATTTGTTAATAACAACAAATCATTGATAATCTAATACTTGGGTTGTTTTTCTCTGAATTTAGAAGTTGAAGAAGTTTATTTTTGATTACTCTTGAACTATCCACAAGGCACTATATTGCTTTACAAAAATAGTCATATCTTGAGCTATAAAACTCAATACCAAGTGATTTAAAAAATCATTGCAAAGAGTGCTCAAAGATATAATATTTGGGCATAAGAATCACAAAAATCAAGTTTACAATTTATAAAATTTAGTTAAATATAGCATTGTGGAATCTTGAGAGATTTGTTTCGAACTCTCATAAACTTAAATCATTATTTTCTACCATTTGAATCTTCTTCATTATTCTCAAACTCATGGATTGTGCGACTATTGGGCACCATTCCAAACACAAACAAAAGCACTTGCTCATAAATCTGTAATGAAAAATGATTTTAAATTAGTTCTCTCTTTTAATCGAATAAGTGAATTAATAACTAAGGTTTTCTAGTTTTGATCAATTCATCAATTTTCATTAATCCTTTCTTTTCAGCTAATAATAGATATTTATAGAAAGTTTATTAGAGATCTAATATATTTGAAATTGCCAATAAAATAAAGAGTCCAAAGTTGAACAAACAAGGTGGGCAGCAACCTTAGCCCAATAAGGATTCTTGTGTCTCCACCTTGCTTGCCTTTTCTTAGGTGGCAAGCACCCTTCCTCTCATATGGTCGACCACCCTTTGACAGCTTTGCTATATTAAAATGCATGTGCAACTTTATTTAATTTTATTTAATTCCAAATAATTAGATAACATGATCCCTTAATTTATATTCCACTTCGGATTCGTTATTTAATCTAATTAAATACAAATATACGGTGAATAAATTAACCTTAGATCAAACAAATCATTAAATCAAGAAAACACATTACTCAAATGAGTAATTCCACGGAACTATAATTTTTTATTCATTCGTTTTACAATTTTCTACGAGTGTTCGTATAAAACACAATTCATTAAGAGTTATGTTAAGTTAGTAGAGGAACCAACTGGACGTATAAAATAATGGCTAAAATAAATGTAATTAAATTTCAACTATATTCCTATCAATTATGTAGTTATTTAGACATGGAGTCAATCCAAAAAAGTACCATGACTAAACTCCCTATTATATACCGTAATGAAAGCTAATAATTTCACTAAGCTTTAATCCAATGAACTTGTTATGTGCATGTTACCCTCATAGGATATTTGTGATCCCTTAAGGTTAAATTTGTCATCTAATTTGATCAATTTTATCTCATGCTCACCATTGTACCTATTTTAATGAAAATGATTATTACTTATACTATTAATGATTAAATTGTTTGTCCCAAACAAATGACCCACGACTATGTTCTATTTTCATGAACAATATAATGCCATTAAGAGGATACCACTTACTGTTTATCGAGCTATCATTTCACTATTATGAGTAAAGTTATGTCATGCATAAGTCATATACCCAATGTACAAAATTTCATATTACTACGTTATGCGCACATAGTCATTTCACTATTATGAGTAAAGTTATGTCATGCGTAAGTTTTCAATACATCAAAATATATATGTTATGTGCACATAGTCATTCACTTACTTGAGGTTTAGGTATGTAACACCATCAATGTCATAAGTGAATTAAGCCTTAAACAAATATAGGATTAATTCAACTTTGGTCTAGTTCAACACATTATTAGTATAAACAACAACATCTATGTATCTATCATGGGAATAAATCAAGCTTCAATAATCAAAATAAGCTATCTCCCTATTTAGACTTATAAACAACATAATAGACCTAACATGAGTCATTTGCTCATTATGACCCCATGGTTTATGGACTGTTTAAATTTTCTACTAATCAGCATTACAAATACTTATTATAATGCAACAAATAAATTCTATCATAATTAATGGCATTTGTATATTTCCATGAATAATCAGTTTGACCATCAAATATGATGAAATTACTACACTTAGGGCACATAAAACCTAACAACTTTCCCTTCAAGCACTCATCTCACATTTTGGGAATTACTCCCCTAACTTTGGCGTTCTCTAACAACATGTATCTTACCAATCTTTGCATTCCTCTAAAGTGTACATGGCCAAGTCTCCCGTGCCATAGCTCAAGATTTGAAAAGCTAGCTTAATTATAGAAATGTGGTTTTACTAGCCTATAGCATCTTTCAAATGTATTGTCTTTTTTATTTGTCAGAATTTTGCTTTGTTTTCACAAAGACTGTTGGAGTTACTATTTCATATCCTATGTCAACATATCCCAAATCACCTTTACATGGTTCTCTTCTTCAAGTGGAAAGGATCTCGTCCAATTTTTCACTCTCCAAACCTTGCTTTTTCAATATAAATTGAGTTGTAGCCAGGAGCAAAGCTAGAAATTTTTTTAGGAGGGCCGAAATTAAATTGTAACTTTTAATAGCCTATATCATTATGATTTTAAAGGATTAAATCAAATTTTTATCATTTTTAGGGGTTTACAATACAAAAACACTCATGAATGTTCCTCACTTGAACAAATTAAGTTATTCAATTCGTGCACACTAAAAATAGTAAATAATTTTTTTCAATATATAGATTTTTGTAGACTTATGAATCCAAACTAGTATAATCGAATCAAATCACCAAAATTTCACTCCAATTAAACTCATTGATATGTAATGAGATAAAGAAATCTTCACTGATCATAAAGCTTTTTAAATAAGGCAAGTAAATAATATTAAACTTTGTCAAAATATTTTCAGCAATAAAAAGTGACTTAAAGAACATGCCAAAAAACATAGTCAAATAAGCATATCAAAATATATGAAGAAAAGAGATAAATTATCACGGATCTGATTAGTAACATTTTAATGATTAAAAAGGAAAGAATATTCAAATCTCTCGTGCATATGTATGTTTGCTTGCTGTCGTTTTTTGACTTGTAACCCATTTTCACCAAACACGCTTTTTTTTTCACTTACATATTTTTGTTTAGCAAGGAAAACATTTTCCACGGCTTCAATTAAAGGAATTGCATCAACTCTATCAATAATCTTTAAAACATTTTACTTGGACATTGATTAGTGAAATTCTCCACATCTTTTCATGCCATCACTCAAACACTCCTACTCCCAATCCTTCATGGTTGGACCCAGCAAATCTTCACCAACCTTTATATTATTTAATTCATATGTTGTTTGCTTTGCAAAAATATAAGGTGATTAATAAAAAAATAATTAATTTAATTAGAAGGAAAATGAAGGGGTGAAGTGGACAGTTCTAGAACTATAGAATAGGGTACCGACATGAAGGAAGTGATTAAAATAATTAGAAAATTAGAGAGAGCGACCGACACATCCAGTGAGTGCCTCAATATTTAGTCCAAAGGTCTCAATCTGCTTATCTGCAATGCCCCCCTTCGGCCCTATTTTATAAATGCTCACTGCACCTCGGAGGTACCTACATATCTCGCATCAATTCGTTAGGGTATGCATTGACTTTTTTATATATATACCATTTTCATGTCCTTTTTACAACAGTTGGATTACACTAACTAAGATAATACTTTTTATATGCTTTTCTTACTTACTAAAGCTGGAATGGAAATGGTAATAATACAAGTTTAGGTTCATTATTTCATAATATTTGGTAAAACTAGTTGACTTTTGACTCAACTTTTACTGATTTATCCCACTTTAGTATGTATTTGTCAAACTCAAGCTATCAATTGAGTTTATTAATATTTGATTTGAACAGCTCATCAAATTTTTCATATTTTTAGATTATTGAATTACGTAATTATCTTTAAAATTGATAAACAAATTTAATAAAATTCAAATAGCTCAATTATATCTTAAGTTGAGCTCGATATTCGAATTTCAAGTTAATGAATTAGACCCCGGAATGTTATTGTGGGTGGGTAAGATGATTACAAGCTTTGTCCTAGGGAGTTGGTAAGTTTGAAGCAGGCGTTGGATCAATCCACCCACTGGTTTTTAAGTTGAAATTGATGTTTCCTTCAGTCAATATATTTGATTCCTGTTACAAGAGAATAGAATAGCTTTGACAATTCGTATCTGGTGTAATAACACTTCAAAAATCAGTTATAAAACATTTCTACCTCCCTATTTGAACCGATCCAGGGACTTTTATGGGTTTTCCATAAAAAAAATGGATTAACAGCAAAAAGCCCAGAAAATCTTATTCCCTTTGTAGACTTGTTTTTACATGCAGCAAACAATATTTGAAAAGATGTTATTCAATTATAAAAAATGTGAAACCCATGTATTACATGAATCTGATTCTTGCGAATCATTCCAATTCAAACAAAGATCGGGTGAATTCCTTGAAGTTGAATTTTAGGCTGCCATGTGCACTTTAATAATGCTTAAGATAGCAGAAAGTGAACATTACAACATAACTTTGACTATGGTAATGTATTCTATTTCCAAACTCACCATCCTCGTTTCAAGTTAAATGTTGAGGATTTAACAATCTGGTCCAACCAAATACATTAAGCTGTCACAATTAGCAATACCATATATCGTGATACCCGCCGTGTGTACAGTTGCCATACTTGACACTGTTATCCGAGACTTATTATTTACTTCCTCATCAGTAGGACCACAGTATGTGCTGCAATACTTCGGTTTTCACCTAGGCTGTCGACTTTTTCATGACTCTTAGCCTTCAGACTGACAACAGAAGGGTCGGCTCCTAGCAGCTGAGACAAGTTGGACTTGATTGCCTCCTTGTGTGGGCCCAATTTTGGTCTTTGAAGAATTAAAGTGGCATCTAAGTTTCCAATCTCATAACCTGCCTCATGCATGAGTCTCACCTGAGATGATGAACCGTGTTGCAGAGGATGACCATGATTAATCTAATTAGCCTGAACAGTAAAATTGAGTGTAAGGAAGATATAAACATTGATGGCCGAGCACGACTATCATGAGCACATTTACATAATCCATTCAAGAAAAAAGAAAACACATTTATTTATTTACTACTAATTTCTAAGATCTGAGTTCAGTAGAAAGAGAACAGATAGCTCTTACCCAAACCAAATCAGTAAATGGATCATTCACATCTATATTAAAAACTATCATAGTTCCCCCACTTCATAGTTTGTTTTGCCTTGCAAATTTGTTAATATTTTTCCTAATGCTACTCCTACAAACGAATTTTAAGTGTAGGTTTGTTAATTTCGGATTAAGTAGAACTTTTGGAACACATAACAGCCAAGTCCTTTGGAAGAAATTAGCACTAAAATAGTTGGATGAATGGAGGCATTAGGGGAGCATTTCATGGATTTAGTCTCTTCATAGAATGACGCAGCATACATGCAAATTCAAGGTGTCATCACTGAATTTTGCCCAGGTAGAGTTTCGGGCCGGACGGGTCTCGTATGAGCCCAATCATTGGGCCCATTAGGATTTAATTTTAAACTTGTTTTAGCTCATTTTTAATTTTTGTTTTAAATATTAATAAAATAGTCATAATAAAATTTTGAAAA
>CM025144.1:21580377-21601526 GCA_013467495.1 Gossypium gossypioides | reverse complement strand
TCATTCTAGATGAATAAAAAATGTACAATGTTGATTAAGTGTTTATTACTTTAGATATCACAACCAAGATCGTTTTTTGGAAAAATTTTTAAAGCTCTGGTTTTTCTCTAAATTTATTTTTCGTTACGTTTTCCAAACCCGTTTTTCCAACATAATTAATATGGTCAAGACAGATATTACGAATATGTCTATAATCAAGAGTAGTACTACCAATAGCAACTAGAAGTAGAATAACAATGCTACTCGAGTTACAATCAATATGACCGATCAAATAGCTAAGAGATTGTTGGATATGGTGCCGTAAGTGTACTATTTTTGTCTATATATACTTGTAATTTTTTCGAATAGATTGGTTAATAAAACAAATTCATTGATTACATTAATATACTTTGTATAATTGTCCTCATATGGTTTTTGCACACAAATCAAAATGAAAACAAATGTTGCTCATTGGTTGTCTAATGTTTAACTAACACTAAGCTGTATTGTGTGGTTGGATCATAATACGAAAAGACAACTTATACTAGTAGACAAACCTAAACATGACCTTACTCTAATTGGAAATGAGCAAACCTATTGAAAGACTAATATGCTATCTATCAAGTCCAATTGGGGAGATGCATTGTCTTGTGCATCAGAGCATATGACTCTTAGAAGATAGAGACATATATGTGACTGATTGGACTGACAGTCCATCGAAATGGACCTAAGAAGAATAGATTCTAAATCTATTTATGGATTTATTCACTTATGATGTTCATACTGTTACATACCTAAATCCTGAGTGGATGACGGACTATGTATGCTTGACTCGTGGACTATATATGCTTGATTCGTATACTTTAATTTAAGTAAAAGCCTAAGTTCAAATAGATAAGGAACCAAAAGCTTTCTGATGTGGCAAATAAAGCTTTTCTGATACACTTAAGGAGCTTTTTCTCAAGCAAAACACGTTTTTAGCTTAGTTTTTCGTTATTTTCGTATTTTTATATTTTTCGGGTAATGAGTGAAAATCTCTCATTTTTATCTAATTTGTGATCCAAATTGGCTGATAGTGCCACTGGAAGGTCTAACGTGTGTTTGAGTTATGTAGGGATATGTTAGAGGTCGAAAACGAGCGAGAACGACATCTAGGGCAAGGGTATCATGATATCCAACCCCTTGAATCGTGATACGTCTTGCAGTATAGAAGACCAATGAGACCTTCCAATGGTATCCGACATCCTACTTAGGTATCGCGATACCCACCTTTCAAGGATGACCCTCAAGTTCAATCCTACTCGAGATATCACGATATCTTATTCTAGGTATCGCAATATCACCTTCGTCAGAGGGACAAACTTGGACGAAAAGGATAATCTTTGTCTACCCAACCGACCAATCACACAAGGCCTATGTAGGGTCAATTTTGGCATCGAAAAGACATCAGAACACCCTTCAAAAGAGCCAAAAATAGTTAAGAGGAGAGAGGCACATTTAACTTAGTTTTAGGTTTAGTTTTCTCTAGGTTTTCTTTGGTTTTTCTTTGCACTTTTCTAGGGTTTTTAATTTTCTCTTCTTCTACCTTAGATTAGAGTTTATTTTTCTGCACTTACTTCTTGTTCTTGATATTCTTTATGTTAGTTAAGTTAGTTAACACTGTAGCTAAGGTTTATGTCCCTTTTCAGGCTATGTATCTTGCTTTCAAGACTCTTTGAGATTTAGTTTAATTTATTTCAGTTTATTTTACTTCAAATCTGTTAAAGCTTCTTCCTTTTATGTTTCTTGCTTTAGTTCTTTGTTAAATGCTTTTGGTTTCATGCTCTTTAAGTTTTCCTGCATAAAAATCTCAACATTCACATTTTTTTAAGCTTTACTTTCATGTCTGCTTTTATTTTCTATTGTTATGTTTATTTTCTTGACTTTGAGCAGCTGTAGCTAGATCCTTAAGAAGGTTGGTTGATGGAGATGTGAATAAACTAAAATATTTGGACAAAGGACTAAATTGTAACAAATTGGACAAATTTGAATAGAACTAAGAACTTAGGTAGTGATGCCCCTAAGGGAATATTAAGAGTATGTGAGTCCGGAAGGTAATATTGTTGCACATCCGTTTGTTAGTTTCGGATTAACTGGTGAGATCAAAAGATAAACCCGACCTAATTTGTCTAAGTCGATAAAATTGAGATCTGAAGATAAAATGGAGTCACTTGGTTATTTAAGCGATTTATGTCCCTAGTTCGAGGTTTGGTGAACCACATCAAAGTCAACCAACCCATTAGTCTTTTTCTAGATAGTCCCTCTAGTTTACATTTCTTGCAATTTAGACCCTAGAGTAGAATAGTTAATTTTCTTACAAACTTATCTTTTATTAATTGTCACAATATAAAATCATATTAGTAGCCATTTAACCACTATTGTGTATGGTAGTTATTGTTCAATCGTCTCTTCCTTTGGGTTCAATCCTTGGAATACTTCAGTGTTTCATTGTAACACTATAAATATTACAACTGACCTGTATGCTTGCAGTAAAACCATAATTTAAAAATTGTTTCATAAAGTAGTTGTTTTAATGCGCACGCGGGGAGCTGATCAAGTTGTTGGCACCGTTTCTAGGGAGGACGATGTAAGATTGAGTAATTTTTAGTGTACACTTTTAAGTAGAGATAAGTAGCCAAAGTAGGATTTATAGATATGAATTTATTTTCCATTTATTTTTTTGTGTCATTCAACTTTTAGTTAATTTTCTTCAATCTCTTGTGCTTGTAGGAATGTTTTATGACTCGAACTGGTAACAATATCTTACCATTTGAGTTGGAACTAGAATGTATCATCACATACACAAGAAGGGTGCAACTTACAAGAGATATTCCTTTTCCACCAAGAGAGCAACCTATCGAAGATCCGCAAGGAGAAATTCGACAACCATCACAACTACCCATGGAGTAAAAAATTTGCGTGATTATACGATGCCCAACTATACTATTCGAGGTAGCATTAATTGCCCGGCGATTAATGCTAACAACTTCGAAATTAAATTTATAATAATCCAAATGATACAATTGAACCTTCAATTCTGAGGGTCAATGAATAAGGATCACAACCAACACCTTAGGTGGTTTCTAACCATTTGTGATACTTTCAAGTATAATGGGGTATCCAATGACGCTATTCGTCTTTGGTTATTTCCTTTCTTTCTTACTGACGATGCTTTTATGTGGCTAGATTCATAGCCGGTAGATTTAATCAACACTTGGGATGAGCTAGCGAGCAAATTTTTGGAAAAATAATTTTCACCAAGCAAGGCGATGAAACTTCGGATGGACACTACGAATTTTTGACAATCAGAAGGAGAGTCATTATATGAGGCTTGGGAGCAGTTCAAATTGATGTTGTGCAACTGTCCGTACCATGGTTTACAAGATTGGCTGTAACTTCAAGTCTCTACAATGGACTTGATGGGAATTTACACTCTAGTCTTGATGGAGCATCCAATGGAGCTTTCATGTCAAAGACTTATGCCAAGGCTTCTCAACTCATCGAGGATATGGCGATGAACTCTAACATATGGTCGGCTAAACGGTTCACATATTGAACCAAACAAGCGGCAAAAAACATTGCCACTAGCAATGATAAGTATCAACAAGTCTTTGAGAGGATTAATCAATTGGGGATGAATGCGACCAAGGCGCAAGTCCAAAACCAACCAAATCTAACCAATTTTAATATAGGGCACGATGATGAGAGCAACCATATAGAGAGGGAATAGAGGATATAACCTTTACTCCAACACCTATAACCCTAGATGGCGTGATCGTCCTAAGACGCTAACCCTCTAAAACCCAATTCACCATACCAACCTCCATTACCTTTTAGAGCACCCCAATAACAAGAAAGGAAGCCATCTTATAGTAGTGACCCTCCATTGTCGATTAGGGTAAGTAAATTAGATGAAGGTTTCCATGTAGTGTAAGCTGATGTGCGCCAAATCTAGAGTCAATTGGACCAAGTTTTGTAACTGTTGCAAAATAATTTAGCCTCTAGCATACCCAGTATTACCGAACCTAATCTAAAGAGAGAAATAAATGAGCACATGAAGGTAATCACCCTTAGATCCGGGGCTAGGGTTAAGGAACCTACCCGACCAAATTATAGGGAGAAAGAAGTAGGTGAGAAGGATGAGAGCACTTGCACTCCTAGTGTTGGAGAAGGGGTATCTAAGAAAGAAAAACTGAGAGTGAACCCACACAAGTCGAAACATAGGATAGACGCTTTGCACCACCAACACCTAGTCCAAAACATATGCCCTTTTCGAGCCGTTTAGAGGAGAATAGGAAGATAGATGGTGAGGAGTTCGTGGACTTCCTCAAGATATTTAAAGCCTTGAATATGAATCTCCCCTTTTTAGAACTTCTTAAGAAGATGCCCAAATATGCTAAGTTCCTTAGGGAAGTAATGTTTCATCGGAGGAGAATAGGGAGAAGAGAGCAAATTACACTTAACGAAGAATGTAGCACGGTAGTGTCTAGGAGAGTTACTCCCAAACTAAAAGATCCTAATAGCTTTACCATCCCCATTGAGATAGGAGGAGTTAGTTTCGGGAAGGCCCTGTGTGACCTAGGAGCCAGTATCAACCTCATGCCTTTGTCAATTTATAGGAGGTTAGGGTTGGGAGAGCTTAAGGAAATAGAACTCACCCTGCAATTAGTCGATCGATCTTTAGTACGCCTCAAAGGATTCCTTGAAGATGTGCTAGTGACGGTTAGGCAATTCATTTTTCCAATTGACTTTACCGTGCTTGACTTTAAGAAGGATCTAGAAATTCTGATACTCTTAGGGAGACCTTTCTTAGCCACATCCAGGGCCACCATAGACGTAGGACGGGGTGAATTGATTATGGGTATCGAAGGAGAAACTGAAGTTTTTAATTGTGTCAAGCTCGAGTCTAGGTCTAAGGAAGTGCAATCATCACAAGAGTATAAGTGCCAAGTGATTGAGACGAAAGATTATCATGCTAACAAATTTGCAACTTTCATGGAATGGTGTGTTTTTCTAGGTGTTCGCAGGCCACGTAAGAGAATTTGAAAATGAACAAGGATAAGGAAGATAATACGACTCTCAAAAGGCCTTAATCAGATGCTGAACAAACAATGAGTTCTAATGTCGGATACACCGATGAAACACCATTTTGGTGGTGTGACCAACTACCTAAACTTGACTTTTTAACTCACCATCTGTGGCGAATGAAAAAGGATTTGTAAATAATTAGTTGTTTTGAGCATGGATTCTATTTATATTTTGCATTTAGGTTAGAATTTTAATTTGTGTTAGTTTAATTTTACACTTGGTAGGTTGGATTTTTGAGGATTAAAAGGAAAATTGATGATTTTGTAGTGTTTTTGGGATGAGTTCAATGGAATCGCGATATCTAAGGGGGGATACCGCGGTTCCTTCAACATTTTTGAAGTGGGGCCAAAAATCTTTAGGGTATTGCAATATCCACCTCCTGCCATCGTGATACCCCATGAATTCCAAAAGTCAAAAAATTTGTTTATAGAGTAGTATCGTGCTACCCAACCCTTAGTATCGCGATACCACAAATAGAATCGAATGAGAGAGGTCCAAAAATAAGGGATATTACAATATCTAAGTCAGGTCACACGATATTCGATTTCATATATCGCGACTCGTGTATTTTGGAGGCTTTTTAAGCCTTCAAACACCCCCAAAACCCTCTATTCTTCTCATCTTTCCCCAAATCCTTCCTTTAAATCCCTAAAAACTCTTCCCCTTCTCTATTTTCTCTCAACCTTTCTTTCAAATTCTCTTAGCTTTACTTTAAAATGTTATCTTTTTTACTTTCTTTTTCCTGTTAGTTTCTTCTTTTGTAGGATTTACACTTATTTTGCTTAGGAAACATAAATTTCATCAACTCCACCAACAAACTTATAACGTTATTTGATTTTTCCCCCTTTGTATTAGATGTGGTAGTATTGCCTTGATTATCATTTTTGATATTTTCTCCTTTATTAGGGTTAACTGATTGGGAAATATGTGAGTAGTATCTAGTGAACCATTTTCTTAGCTTAGAAAGGGATAAACATGCCCCCTTGATCGAAAAAATGAACAAAATTCCAAACTAAACCACCTCAAGAACTAGCATATGGTCTTGACAAATTTCAATCAAAAGAGGCTGAAGCCTTTTTCACAAGCATTCAAGGATGGATGTTTATCCTTGGAAGAGGCTTGGATCCTTCGGCCTTGGACTGTGAGAAATTTTGGGAGGTAGTTCGCTTTCATCGATGGATGAATGTCGCTATGCTGCCGACTACACCTACTGTAATTCAGGTAGCTTTGGAGTTGTACTCCAACTTGAAATTATCTGAAGAAAATAAGGTGTACAGTTAACATATCCCCTAAAGCTATTTGTGAATATTATGGCGTTCGCTATTATGAAATTGACAATTTTTCTAATATGGATCTTGTTAAATTTAAAAATGTGGATATGAACGTTATTTTATCATTTTTAACCGATGGGAGAGGGGAATGTAAAAGAGAATGGTATAATGATTACCCCCTATCTTTTAAGAAAGCTATCATATTTCCCGTTGCTAGGATGTGGATGCAATCAGTTGTACTTACATCTCACCACTGCTTAACACTAACACTGTTATATTTTTTTGAGCTGCGTTGTTGTATTGTATTTTGCAGCGAAAACGAGTTAGCCTCGAGAAATTGGTTATTGTATTTTGCAGCGAAAACGAGTTAGCCTCGAGAAATTGGTTAACTAGGAAATTTTAGAATGTGTATTCGACATCAAGGTTGGGATATATTTCCCTCACTTAGTTACGGACCTATGCCATTGTGTGGGAGTGGTGATGGGGACCACGGAACAATATCACTACCCCACAAATAGTATTGTTGGTGACACTCTCATGCACCAATTCCAAGAGCTTAATAGAAAACAATTGCAAGAATAGAATTAACGATGCAAATAGAAAACGGAGATGCCTCTGGCTCCCCCAAAGAAATCCACAAAGGCGAAGGTGAAAAAGATCGATGAGCCTACAAAATGGGAGTGTAGGCTAGGCCGTGATGTGCATTGTAACGTAAGACTCCTAGAGTCCATGAAAATAGGCATGAACATGTTTCTGAAAAGCTTAGAAGGACAACGACTCATCCAAGGGTAAGGGAGACACGACTGAGCCACAAGAGGAGGATGAGGAAGAAATAGATGATAAGGCCACAGAGGATGACAACTTTACCTCTTATCAAAGGAACGTTGAGTATGCCTTTGCAGTCGCAAGGTAACCAAGAGGAGGACCCATCTTTCGAGAGCCTACTGACCAAGCCCAGATGCGTCCCCCAAAACTAACCGTACGCGGTAAAGGGAAAGGTATTGTAGAACCGAGTGGAGATACTAATGAGGACTCAGATTAGTTACATGTCTTTGCATTTTATTTAGTTTTTAATGCGACATGTAAACTAGTGAATACTTTTAGTGTTTGGACAATTTTATTTTGTGTTGGTGTGTTTTTCTTTCTTTATTTTTCTTATGTGCAGCGAATGACCCTAAAATATTACACAACATTTAGAGCTTGAAGGAGAAGGTGGACGCCGAAGCTAGTTTGATGCTCCATTCTAGGGAAGTTCGGTAACCTCCTAACCTTTATTTTGTACACATTAGGGACAATGTGTAGTCTGAGTGTGTAGGGGTGCAAATAAGTTTTATGTATGTTTATTTTTGTTTATGTTTTTTTGTTTATTTTAGTTTTTATGAATTTTTCAAAAATCCCAAAAATGTTTTCTGTTCTTATTTTTAAATTTTCTATAAATCCAAAAACATTTTTCTTTATTTTTAATTTTTGTTATTGCATAGTGCTTGGACTTTGATCGAAAAATAAGTTAGTTTTTGTGCATATCAAATGAGTATATAACATTGCTAAATCCAAAAATATTTTTCTTTATTTTTAATTTTTGTTATTGCATAGTGCTTGGACTTTGATCGAATAATAAGTTAGTTTTTGTGCATATCAAATGAGTATATAACATTGCTAAACATGTAAATTTTGAATGATGCTAGATAAATTCTTTCTCTTAATTCTAGATTAATCAGTTCACTTAGTTAATAGGTATAATAAACTATAGGCAATAATAGAAATGAAAATGCATAAAATGTACTGTAGGATGAATAAATGATACGAATCCTTGTAGATAAAAAATTTGAATTGTTAATTGTTTGTTTAGATAGATGTATACTTATTGTTAGGTGACTAATCCGGGAAGGACCTTAGGCATTGTTTGTGTAGTGTTGAGCCTAAATGACCAACCTTAAACATTACATTATCCCTAGTTCCCGAATTTGAGCCTTACATTACCCTTATTAATTAGCCTCTGTGTTTGAAACCTTGAGCCTAAATTGAGTTCAAAACTCAACCCTTCATTGCCCTTGAACTTTGTAATGCGTTATTGAATGGACGTCAGGCCATGGACATCAAGGGTTAGGTAGGAATATTATGGAGGTTTCTGACAAAAATGTACTCGAGTGATTAGTGAAGAGGGGTTGAGTTAGCTCATAAATGATTCTTGCTAGAAATAGTGCTTAAAAATGAAAGAAAGAAAAGTACGGATCAAAAGGATTGTGAGAGAAAAGAACAAACAAAATTTAAAAATGTTCAAAATCAAGAAAAAAAAGGAGCATAAAATAGTCTCAAAATTATAGCGTGCAAAAACGAGCTAATATCAATTATCCTCCTCCAGATTATTGGAGAGATAAGGAAGGTGAGAGAAGGAGAAATAAGGCGATGAGATGTAACAATCACATTTTGGAGGGAATTAATAACAATGTCATGTGCTATACTATTCATAGTGCTTGAATCGTTTTGAGATGAAATTTCTTTGAATCCTTACCAACCTTAGCCTTAGAACGTTACAAGCCTAAAAGATCTTTGGGACCCGAATAAGTCATTGACGCATCAATTTGGATATAGCTTGCAGTTTTTAGAACTTACATGAACAATTCTTTTTAAAAATCTATGAACTATCTGTATAATTTATTTTAACAGACCACATTTTTGCATATGCTCATTTACATTTCCTCTATCTCTATTGACACTTTAACTTTTTGAACTAATAATATTTGCATTAGGAGTAGGTAAATTAGCTAAATATGATTCTTAAATTGCATGTGAAGTAATTCATGTACAAATTTGATATAGCTATATAAATTAATTGTTTGATTTAGTCTAAGGGACATCTTTTTACATGTTTTGTGTGTTTGTTTGAGGACAAACAAAGACTTGAGTTGGGGGAATATGATCTGCCACAAATCGATGTGGCAAATTAGGCTTTTCCAACAGACTTAAGGATTTTTTCTCGAGAAAAATAAAGTTTTTCGAGTAATAAGTGAATCTTTCGTTTTTGTCTATTTTTATTTACATAAATTGGCCGATAGTGTTATAGAGAGGTCTAATGTGTTTTTGAGTGATGTAGGGACGTGTTGGAAGTTGAAAATGAGCAGTGACCCTTTAGTGGTATCGCGACATCTTCTTTAAGTATCACGATGTCCACCTTTCAAGGAAGACCCACATGTTCAATATTGCCCGAGATATTGCGATATCCTCTTCTGGGTATCGTGACATTGCCTTTGTTAGAGGAACAAACTTGGACAAAAAAGGCAACCTTTGTCTACCCGACCGACTAATCACACAAGGCCCGTGTAGGGGCAATTTTGGCATTGAAAAGTGATTAGGACACCCTTCAAAATGGCCAAAAATTGCTGAGGAGGAGAGAGACACATTTAGCTTAGTTTTAAGTTTAGTTTTCTCTAGGTTTTCTTTAGTTTTTCTCTACACTTTTCTAAGGATTTTATTATTCTCTTCTTTTACCTTAGATTAGAATTTATTTTTCTGCATTTACTTCTTGTTCTTGATGTTCTTGATATTAGTTAAGTTAGTTAACACTGTAGCTAAGGTTTATTTACATTTCCATTTCATGTACTTTGCTTTGAAGACTTTCTAAGCTTTAGTTTAATGTATTTCAATTTATTTTACTTCAAATTTGTTAAAGCTTGTTCCTTTTATGTATTTTGCTTTAGATTTCTTTGTTAAATGCTTTTGGTTTCATGCTATTTAAGTTTTCTTGCATAAAAGTCTCAACTTTTTCATTTTTCTTAAGCTTTACTTTCATGGCTGCTTTGTTTTATATTTTTATGTTTATTTTCTTGACTTTAAGCATGTGTAGCTAAATCCTTAAGGAGGTTTGTTGCTATCACTCTCAAAACTGGGACTCAGGTGGATGATCTATCTTGGTCATCTATCACCCCACGAATAACAATTTATTCTTAATTATGAAATCTATTTTTCCGGAATAACAATTTCTTCGGTTTCTATTTGAGAAGAGATTTTTCGTTTTCACCCCAAAAGAAAAGAAAATTATTTCTAGTTTTGTGTTTTGATTCGAATCGTTTGAGCTCACATTCGAAGTAGTTTGTGGTACGAGAATAGCAGAGAAGATTGTTTGGTTGAAAGTCGGGAACGATAAGGATTCGACTATCCGAAAACATATGTGCAAATTTGGTCTACGGTTTATTGCTCTAAAGATCATAAACTGGGTCAGTTTTCAAAATTATTATTTTCCACTGTGCACGAAAACCATTTTCAAACCAGGTTTTTTTCCAACAGAGACTACAACTAAGAACCTCAATAGAAGGAGCAACCTAGGTGTTGGGATCTAGTGCCATTATTGTAGTGATTTTGACTATATGTACTCGTAATTTTTCAAAAAAAATAGTTAATAAAATATCGATCAATAGCTTTGTATATTGTCCTTAATGGTTTTTACACGAAAAGAAAAATGGAAACAAATATTGGCTCACTAATTATCTAACATTTAACTAATATTAAGTGGTATTACGTGGTTAAGTCATAATACAGAAAGAAAACTTGTATTAATAAATAATCTAAACAAGTTCTTAATTTATTAAGAATTTGGCAAATTGATTGAAAGACTCGTATGCCATCCATCAAGTCTAATTGGGGAGATATCTTATCTTGGGTATCAAACCGAATGACTCTCAAAAGATAGAGACATAGATGTGACTGACTAGACTAAGAGAACATCAAATAGACCTAAGTAGAATAGATCCTAGATCCATTTATGGATTTATTTCCTTGTGACTTTCATGGTATGACATACCTTAATCATGAATGGATGATGGACTATGTATACGTGACTCATATTCTTTTATGCAAATGAAAGCCTGAGTTTTGATAACTCTTGAAAAGAGATATATTTCATGCTTTTACACCTAGCTAATCGCCTGTACTTAAGTAAATTTAGTTACATTTTAGGATATTACTTTAGCATTTTTAGAACGTTGCATAAGGATCTTGGATGATACTTAAATATTATTATTTGTTACTTTTAATTGCATGTGGAAGGGTTCTGTTTGGTGGTTTGGCAGTTGTAGGATGTAGAGAAAGAAATAAAGGAGTGAAGGTTTGTCAGGGAAAAAGGTTGGACAGTTTGCCAACATGTATGCCATGGCAATTACAGGAAGATAACCCAGTCAACACTCAACGCATACCAATCTTAGCCCAACTCTACTTGTACTAAAAAAATTAGCCTAAAGAAGAGGAAAAAGATTATGAGCTGATAACTACCTTTTCTAAAGGAAGGGATTTTAAACCAAAAAGAAAATATAAAAAGAGGAGAAGATATCTTGGGTTGTTGGATTTACCTTAGGGAAAAAAATTATAAAAAGCCAAATGAGGAAACCTAAAAAAAGGAACAAGTGTGGAGATCCATAGGCGAACTAGAGGGTAGCGACTGAGTAGAGAAGGAAAGAGGAAAACGAAAGCAGTCTCTCTCAGCCATCACAGGACACTGTGCCGTTTGAGTGTGAACTGGACGTGCGAAAGCTGTCTTCCCGATGTTCTTTTGTTATTTCTTAATCTATTACTCCGTGAATTAATTTGATTACAAAAATATTGAATGATATTTTGATTTTGAATTTTATTTGCCAACCCATGAGCTAAATCTCATAGTGTTGGGATTACGTGATGTAACCTTATTTTCTTTAATGGTTGAAGCATAGATCTAAATTAATTTACTATTTCATTCAATTTTTTTATTTCTAAATTGCATGTGTGCAATCCCTAGACATAGACGACTGTGCAGCATGCCCATAATCTAATTTAATTCTAAAAAGGTTAGATTAGTCAAACCAAAATTGAATGATATGAACAAGTACTCAACAGATACTTGTAGTAGACTCTAGACTTAGAGCAGCGTTCATACAAAAGGAAACAGTGCAGGGTACCATATTAAAGGCCTATAGACACAGGCAAGGTAACTTGAGGTTTTTGTTCTCGAAAGAAGTAGACCACTTTAGAACTCTTCTGAGCAGTAGATTGAGTATGACTTTGCTAAGGAATTATTGATAGAAATGGTAGATTCTTAGTAATCCTGACCTTCCATATCAACATTGTATATCCCTTATCCCTTACTATAGTATCTTTGCCATCGCATCTTTAGTTGTTTAGTTGTTCAGTTACATATTATTCATATATTCATTTTCTTAATTTCCATTGCATTTAACTCTTGCATTGCCATAGCATTTTCAATTATTCATCAGTTACACATACTGTTCACATTAATATTCCTTTTGTTTACCACTGCATTCTTATCATTATTTTGCTATAACATTAATCTAAATTTATCATAATAACTTGACCATTTGTATACCTAATCCGATCCCTATAAAGATAATCTCACTTATCACTTTATTACTTGATCCGACGTGTATACTTGCCCAATTCGCATATCATCTCACACACGACAAGTTTTTGGCACCGTTGTCTGGGATCGATAATTTGGTGTAATTTGGTTTGGTTATTTTACTTAATTCTGTTAGTTTTATTTAACTTCGTTTAATTTAATTTCTATATGTTTGTCAGCAGTGTATAAGAAGAGGCATTCCTACTAATAGAGAATATCCTTTTGACCCAGAGATCGGAAAAAAATTTATGAAAAAGGTGGAAAGAACAGTGAAAAATTGCTAGGAACAGGAATGATCCTGGTATCAATGATAATCCAAATGATCAAGATGCTAATCCTCCTGTTCACAGGGTGATACCTGGTATGAATGATAATTTGAATGGTTAAGGCTCTAATCCTTATGTTTGTGAGGTGATAGATGGCCGAGATAGACCAATTTGAGAGCATGTTGTGCCAATTTTGGATGACCTAAATCTAGGGATAGTCAGACCACAAATACAGGCTCAGCAGTTTGAGCTGAAACCTGTAATGTTTTAGATGTTACAAATAGTAGGACAGTTTGGTGGACTGCCCATTGAAGATCCAAGACTGCATTTATGACTTCTTCAAGAGGTTTGTGACTCATTTAGACAACAAGGTGTTCTTGAAGATGCCATGCAAATGATCATTTCCAGAGATTTCTGCTACAGTATAATCCACCAAATATGAATACCAAGCTTAGAAATAATATCACATCTTTTCAAAAATTAGAGGATGAAACACTATATGAAGCTTGGGAACGATTTAAAGAGTTAATTTAGAAATGTTCGATGCATGGATTTCAGCACTGGACTAAGATGGAGATGTTTTACAATGGGTTGAATGCACATACGAGGATAGTAGTTGCCACTTTTGCCAATGATACTTTTTTGGATAAATCTTACAATGAAGCTTGATGTAATCACTTCATTGACTGCCCAGGTATCATATTTAACTAATATGATTTAAGACAATGAAGAGGCCAACGGAAGTTAAGGAGATGAAATCAGTCGAGTTAGCATGCGTTTATTGTGGTGAAGACCATGTGTTTGATGAATATCCATCAAATCCAGCGTCTGTGTGCTACATGGATAATTTCGATTGGAATAATAATCCATATTCTAACACCTATAATCCAGGGTGGAAGCAACATCCAAAATTTGGTTGGAATAATCACAATATGGGGAATTTTAACAATGTTGCAAGACAGAATGCTATCAGTACACCACTTGGTTATAATCAACCTATGCCGAGACAAAATGTCCAACAAGGTCAGTCATCATCATCACTATCTATCGAAGACATGTTGAAAGAATTTATGGCCAAGAATGATGTTGTAGTTGAGAGTCAAAATGTGTCCCTACGAGCTCCTGAGAATCAAGTGGGGCAGATAGCAAATGCTTTAAATTTGAGGCCACAAGGAGCATTGCCAAGCGAAATCAAAAATTTGAGAACATAAGGAGTGGAGCAGTGCAAAGCTATCACTCTCAGAAGTGGGACTCAGCTGGATGATGTTGTTCATGATACCACGGTAGATGAGGACACAAGACTCAACCATGAAAAGAACTCAGAATTGTCTGAAAAGTACACTGCAAATGAAAATTTAAAACAACATCCTGTTGCAAAAAAATCAGATCGTTTTGTTAGTAGAAATGCCACATCAAAACAATATCAGCAACCTAAAGGACGACCACCTCTACCATTTCCTCAGTGATTCCACAATTGGAAACAAGAGGCCCAGTTCAAAATATATTTGGAGGTCTTGAAGCAACTCCATATCAACATACCACTAGTTGAAGATTTGGAGCAAATGCTCAATTATGTGAAATTTATGAAAGATATATTGTCGAAGAAGCGCAGATTGGGAGAATTTTAGACTGTTTCTCTCATTGAAGGGTGCATAATAATGTTAATGAATAAATTACCTCCAAAGTTAAAGGACCCATGGAGTTTCACTATCCCATGTTTAATTGGAAATCATTATGTTGGTAAGGTGTTATGTTATTTAGGAGCAAGTAAAAATCTAATGCTCACAATTCGCATATAATTTCACCCCCAAACCTGAATTTTTGCTTGTCCTCAAGCAAAATATGCATGAATGTATGAATGTAAGAATCACCATAGCAACATAATCACCTTTTCACTGTTAGACCATTTAAAGAGTATCTTGTACTTCAGTTCTCAGCAATCTTCTATGTCTAAAAATTTGATCAAATGTCATAAGCTTATTTAGCAAAGGCAGTGCAGAAAATATTGCCCTAAAAGAAAGAGAAATCCTAAGTATTCATGTAATTTTCACTATAGCAAGTACCTCTTAATTAACTTAGTTCATTTTTTAACTAACTCAGTTTCCCTTGTTCTTTTTTCATCTGGCCATATACATACTCAAATATATACATATCCCTTTATTATGCCTTTTTTTCTTTTCTTTTTAATAAAGGGTTCAGTTCGTCCTCACTATCAGTCTCAATGCTGACAAACTTTGTTTTCTCTGGTTCTTCCTTTGGTGCTTTGGGTGTATTCTATTCATTTGCAGGATTACTCTCAACGGGCTCTACGTCACCGACCCCTTCCCCTCTTGTAGTTTATTAAACAAAGGAAATGAAATAACTAAGAGAAATTTAAATCGAAAAAAGTAATAAAAATAAAAAGAATTTTCTAGATGTTGAAGTTAAACATCTCGAAGATCAATTAATTGTTTGTCTCACTCTACATGAGCACCCCAGTACTGCTTCAAGCTTTTTCCATTAACTTTAAATGTGTCTCTTGTTTTCATGTCCTTAACATCAATAGCTCTATGATGATATACATGAGCTACCAAGCATTGTTCATCAAAATAGAAAGGTCTATTTTGCTCTAGCAAAGTGCACAAGGGTCTCCGCTGAAATGAATCTTTACCACTATCAGAATTGCTATGGCAAAATCTCAAGAACTCTTCTTCCACTACTGTTTCTATCAACTCAATGGCACGACATTCTTCATCCTGATCAGCACATTCTAGCACATTAAATACATTGAACATGACATGTTGATAATTTATCCTTATGGTCGGTTCACCTTCCCGCATATCGATTAAAGTTATACCTATAGCAAGAAAAGGTATTCCAAGGATAATCGATACATCTTTGTCAGCTTCACATTCTAAAATAATGAAATTTGCTGGAAAAATAAACTTATCTACTCTTACCAACACGTCTGCGTAAGACTGATCAACTAGTTATAGCGTGATTGTTGTAGGTCTTCCCTTCCCAATTCTCAGCTTCCTGAAAATAGATAGAGGCATTGGATTTATACTTGCTCCTAAATCATATAACGCCTTACCAACATAATCATTTCCAATTAAACATAGGATAGTGAAACTTCGTGGGTCTATTAACTTTGGAGGTAATTTATTCATCAACATTGTTGTGCACCCTTCAGTAAGAGAAACAGTCTCAAATTCTCCCAATCTATCCTTTTTCGACAATATATCTTTCATAAATTTCACATAATTGGGCATTTTCTCTGAAGCTTCAACTAGTGATATGTTGATATGGAGTTGCTTCAAGACCTCCAAAAATCTTTTGAACTGGGCCTTTTGTTTACAATTGTGGTATTGCTAAGAAAAAGGTATAGGTGGTTGTCTTTTAGGTTGCTAATATTGTTTTGCTGTGACATTTCTACAAGCAAAATGATCTAATTTTCCTGTGACAGGTTGTTGTTTAACCTTTTTAATTGCAGTGTACTTTTCAGACAGTTCTGAGTTCTTTTCATGGTTGAGTCTCGCGTCCTCCTCTATCATGGTATTTTGAACAACATCATCTAGATGAGTCCTACTTCTGAGAGTAATAGCTTTGCACTGCTCTATTCCTTGTGTTCTCGAATTCTCGATATCACTTGGCAATGCTCTTTGTGGCCTCGAATTTAAAGCATTTGCTATTCGCCCCACTTGATTCTCAAGAGCACATAGGGACGTAGTTTGACTCTTAATTACAACATCATTCTTGGCCATAAATTCATTCAACAAGTCTTCGATAGATGGTGATGATGATAATGACTGACCCTGTTGGACATTTTGCCTCGACTTAGGTTGATTAATAACAAGTGGTGCACTGATGGCATTCTGTCTTGCAGCATTGTTAAAATTCCCCGTACCATGATTTTCCAACCAAAGTTTGGATGTTGCTTCTACCCTAGATTATAGGTGTTGAAATATGAATTATTATTCTAATTAAAATTACCTATGTAGCACACAGATGCTGGATTTAATGGGCATTCATCAAACACATGGTCTTTACCACAATAAACACATGCTAGCTCGACTGATTTCATTTGTTGAACTGCAGTTGGTCTCTTCATTGTCTTAATCATATTATTTAAAGATGATACTTGAGCAATTAATGAAGTGATTGCATGAAGGTCCATGGCGCCAGCAACTCTTCTACCAGTCCCAATTCACGTGGTAGGATATTTATAATCATTGTTGGCAATCCATTCCAAGATCTCATATGCTTCATTTTAAGATTTATCCAACAAAGTATCATTGGCATAAGTGTCAACTACCATCCTAGTATGTGCATTCAAATCGTTGTAAAACATCTCCATCTGAGTCCAGTGTTGAAATCCATGCATCAAACATTTCTAAATTAACTCTTTAAATCGTTCCCAAGCTTCATATAGTGTTTCATCCTCTAATTTTTGAAAAGATGTGATGTCATTTCTAAAATTGGCATTCATATTTGGTGGATTATACCGTAGCAAAAATCTCTGGCATAGATAATTCCAGGATGGCTTTGTTCCTGACGACAAAGTATTGAGCCATGCTCTGGCACGATCTCTTAATGAATGTGGGAATAGTTTAAGTCGTAGGGCGTCTTCATGAACACCATGTTGTCTAAATGCGTCACAAACCTCTTGAAAAATTCATAAATACAGTCTTGGATCTTTAGTGGGTAGTCCTTCAAACTATCCTATAGTTTGTAACATCTTAAACATTATTAGTTTCAGCTCAAACTGCTGAGCCTATATTTGTGGTCTGATTATCCCTGGATTTAGGTCATCCAAAATTGGCACAACATGCTCCCGGATTGACCTATCTCTGTTATCTATCACCCCACGAACATGAGGATTAGTGCCCTGACAATTCAAATTATCACCTTGCGAACAGGAGGATTAGCATCTTGATCATTCAGATTATCATTGAGACCAGGATCATTCTCGTTCCTAGCCATTTTTCGCAGTTCTTTCCACCTTTTTCGTAAAGTTCTTTTGATCTCTGGGTCAAAAGGATATTCTCTGTTAGCAAGAATGCCTCTTATCATACACTGCTGGCAAACCTATAGAAATTAAATTAAACTAAGTTAAATAAAACTAACAAAATTAAGTAAAATAATTGAACCAAATTACACCAACTTGTCGATCCCCGATAATGGTGCCAAAAACTTGTCGTGTGTAAAATGATATGTGAATTGTACAAGTATACACTTCGAATTAAGTAATAAAGTGATAAGTGAGATCGTCTCCACAGGGATTAGATTAGGTATACAAATGGTTTTTAAGTGATAAGTGAACATTTTTAGTTTCTGTAGTCCCTCCACATCTAGGCATCTCTTCTCTTACCAATGATTTTTCCTTTATGACCATCTCAAAATGTGACTTTTCTTGCATCACATTTAACAATATTCTTTAAGTAGCTCTTTTTTCTAGTCATATCTCGCAAGCATCCACTATCAAAGTACCATATCTCTTTAGTAGCAACCTTCAAAGAAGTATAAGCCACTAATAGACACTTATCTCTTTTCTTGACTCACACTTGTTTCATACTAGTCTGTTTCTTTTTCTGCTATGTTTGCTTAGCTGTTTGCACAGCTTTCTGAATATTCACTACTCCAGTCTTCAACTTCCATAAATTATTTTGAAGTTTATAGCACTATAGCCTAATGTGACCAGCTCTTCCACAGTAATACCAAGCAGATCTTTTGTTCTTTCTTGTGTTTTTTACAAGAGGTAACCCATTAGCTTTAACTAATTGATTCTGAAAGTCAGTTAGCTTACTTTCAAAGGATATTCAAGACCCCTATAATCTGGTTCAACTCTTCCAACAATAAGGAATTAATCAATTTTTATACTTTGTTCACTAAATTTTTAAGTACAGCTTTAGCCTCAGCAAGTTCATTCTCTGAGACTTTCAAGGCTTCTTCCTTTTCTTATTCTTCCACTTTGAGCTCTTATTTTCTTTTTTAGTGTAACCATTTCATCTCTCAAATCATCATTCATTTGGGACATTATATCCAATTTTTTTTACCATTTGAAGATATGATTTCTCAAGAGTTCTAATGTCACATTCAACTTTTTCAATGAATTCACAGACTATCTAGTTTTCTGTCTAGATAAATGGCTGAACAGACACAGTGAGGGCCACATAATTATTTAATTCCTAGTCTAAGTTTGATTACTCACTCTCATCTTCTTCATCACTCCATGTAACCACTAAAGACTTTTGTTTCTTTTTGGTGCTAGCACATTTGGATTGAATGTGACCATATCCTATGTATTTGAAACATTAAATCTCCTTCTTTTTGTTCAAAACATTGTCTTCTTTTTGTTAAAATTTTTTATTGGAGCTACTAGCACCGTTTTCTTTTGCAAATTTCTTTCTCGAGAACCTTTTTTAAGCTTTATTAAAGTTCTTGGTTAGAAAAGCAATTTGTTCTCTAATTTCATCGATAGTTTTTCCTGTTTACTTCTCTATTTGAACACCAGATCAAACATTGAAACCAAAATTCTTTTCACCTTTCAACTTGTCATGCTTCTCTTCCTCAAGATTCAGTTCAAAGCTCCTGAATGAATCAATCAACTTATCTAACCTAAGGGTGGCGATATCCTTAGCTTCTTCAACTACAGTGGCTTTGATAACAAATTGTTCTATAAGAGGACGAAGAAATTTCTTGACAAGTTTCACCTCAAAAAACCGTTCATTAAGACAAATAACTTCATTAGATATGTCACATAAGCTTGTATAAAAATAAAAAATAGTTTCATCTTTATCCATTTTTAAATTCTCAAACCTGGTAGTCAAAATTTAGAGTTTTGACATCTTGATAGAAGCATTCCCTTCATGTTGATTTTGTAAGATGGTCATGCCTTCTTAGCAGTTTCACATAGAGAGCTTTTGAGTTTGCTTGAGCTACATTCTTTTTTTTAAGAGTATAATAATTCTTTTCTTTTGGTTTGGTTGCACCATGAGTTCTTGTTACCTCGAGCTTTCTCCATCCTTCCTCGATTGCTTCCTAAGTTGATTCATCAATTGACATAATAAAAGCTCTCATCCAGGCTTTCCAATAGGCATAGTTTGAGGAGTCAACTAGAAGAGGTGCTCGAGTGATAGATCTTCCTTCTCTCATAGTTTCCATAACAACAAACAATGTTTAAGATCGTCTCTAAACAAATTTTGAAGATCGCTCCAATACCACTTGAAAAACCTCGTTAGTTTGCTGCGAATATCACTTGACTGTTTAATAGCGAGTTCATTCACATAATTGAATAGACAATAAAATAGAAAAAAGTAACAAAAGTAGGAAGAGATATACAAACATTTGTTTGTTTACATAGTTCGCAAATAATCCTACTCTACGGAGCCTTGCTCAGTGAATGGTCTCTTATTCCTCAATTGATTCAACCACTTATTGGTGTAAGCCCAAACTACCCTTCAACAAGATGTATTTGCATCCCCAATAACTAGTCCCAACTAGTTACAACCACTTACCCAAACCTCACTTCCAAAGGTTTAATTCACTCACAATTAATTCCTAAGACTAAATGTGAAAAGAAAGAGAACAATTAGCTAGAATAGCAATTCACAACTCTCTACACAATAATAAAACAAATACCTCAAATGTACAAAGTACTACCTATGTATAGGAATCCTAGGCAATAACAATAAATACCAAGAAATCTAGATAAACTTGACTTCCTGTGTGCTTCATAATCAATCAATAGAGTCTTAAGCCAATCAAAAAAATCCTTCCTTGAAACTAGTCATTGGCGACGCATTAATGAGAGAAAAG
The DNA here is from genome assembly GCA_013467495.1 of Gossypium gossypioides. Classification (NCBI taxonomy): domain Eukaryota; kingdom Viridiplantae; phylum Streptophyta; class Magnoliopsida; order Malvales; family Malvaceae; genus Gossypium; species Gossypium gossypioides. The sequence continues at coordinate 21,580,704 of CM025144.1, read as the reverse complement.
GGTTCTCTCTTTAATCCAAGTCGACTTCTACTTCAAACTCTTCACACACCATTCCTCTTGATAATTTTGTTTTTGATAGCAAGAATGATGTATTTCATGAAACCCATTTGTTTTAAAAGTAAGGCCTATATCAAAAAGGCCAATACATAAAAATACACATATTGTCTTATATTGTGTCTAACCAAGTCCATTAATGATTAGGTCACTGAACAAACATTACTCAATAGTCGTGGTCCTAACATGAACATATCGACCTTCATGATCTCAATCGAATTGTCTTAATATTTATTGGTTCGATTGAATAATTTGGTTAATTAATTTATATAA